>PVLD010005917.1:0-12185 GCA_004027595.1 Dinomys branickii | reverse complement strand
ATGACCCTTGAGCTCAGTCTTCTGCTCCCGCTGGGGCCTTGGGCAGTGGGTCCATCCTCTCTTCCCACTCCATGGTTACCCATGTGGCCACCAGGAGCCCCCGAAGTTACCAACCTGCTGCCTACCCTGCCGGAGCGTGACTCTGAGCAAGTGCAACGGCTCTTCACCTCTTGGGCTGCTCTGCTCCAAACTGCTCTAGGTAAAGGACAGGGTTCTTCCCAGGCATGGTGCTCACCTGTAACTCCCGGAGGCCAAGGCAGGAGGGTCAAAGTTTGAGCACTGCCCAGGCCACTTAGAGATTTAGTGAGAACATCTTAGGGGGGGAAAAAAAAAGACCCTTCAATCTACCACACTGGGCTGGGGATATAGCTCAGTGGAATAAGCGCTTGCCTAGCAAGCGCAGGGTCCTGAGTTCGATCCCCAGTACCGCAAAAAAAAAAAAAAAAAAAAAAAAAAAAAAAAAAAAATCTACCACACTGCAAAAGGAAAAAGCAAGAGCAAAGTTATTTTTCATGGTGTGACAACAGCTGCCCCTCCCCCCATTATCCTTGTTTTTAATCCTTTGAAATTTTTGTTTTGTTTTGTTTCAGACAGGATCTCGCTATGCAGTTCAGGCTGGCCTTGAGCTCACTTTGTAGCCCAGGCTGGTCTCGAACTCTCAATGACCCTCCTGCCTCAGCCTCCCAAGTGATGGGATTACAGGTGTGTGCCACCACCCCCGGCTCTAATTTTTCTTTTTGGTACTGGGAATTGAACTCAGGACCTCGAGTTTGCCAGGTGGGCGCTGTGCCGCTGAACTATATCCCAGGCCAAACATTATTTTTTTTCCATTTAAAAAAAAAACTCCAGCAGGGCGTGGTGGCGCATACCTGGCATCCCAGCACTCAGGAGGCTGAGGCAGGAGGACTGCTACTTTTGAGGCCAGCTTGAACTCCACAGTGAGACCTTGCCTTAAAAAAAAACAAAAACATAAAGAAGGAGAACCCTGCTTGTGGCTTGCACAAAGCCACTTACAAACGCTGTTTCCCGGCTCCCTTACAGTTCAGTGCGGTCACATCATTCAATCCTGGGTCATGGATGCGGGCAGAAGTACTGTGCTCTCCTCTGGGTGTAGGGTGGGGTTTTCTTTGCCTTTTTCTTTCCTGCTGACAAGATGCAAGTGTGAGGGCTGATATTAAGCAGCTTCCTTGACCACGAGGAAGAGGCTGGTGGAACCGTAAGAGAAGGAGCTGGGTCCCTGATGCTGTGACACACTCTTGCCTTGTGGCACCAGAAAGCCCACACAGCCTCTACGCTTTTGTGATGGAAAAGTCACCACCTTGAGTTTTCTGACGGTGCCCAGATGCCCGGTAGTCTAAGCCCCACCCCTCTGCACACAAGCTCCTCCCCTCCGGAAGTACCACCCACCACTTTCCCCGGCTTCCCTAGCATCCGGATGCCACCCTCTCTGGGAATCTTCCCTGACTCTGGAGGCCGTCATTGTCCACATCCAGAGACTACAAATAGTGACATTTCATACCGAGAGGTTGGTTTTTCTCTTTCCTTTGCAGCACAGGGGATTGAACCCAGGGCCTTGGCACTGAGCTACAACCACAGCCCATGTTTTACTTAGAGACAGGTTCTTGGGCTGGGGATATAGCTCAGTGGAATAAGCGCTTGCCTGGCAAGCGCAGGGTCCTGAGTTCGATCCCCAGTACCGCAGAAACAGGTTCTTATTATATTGACCAAACTGGGCTCAAACTTGTGATCCTCCTGCCTCAGCCTCCTGAGTGCTGAACTTACAGGCATGCACTGCCACATCTAGTTAATGTGTTTTACCACTCCTCCATACACCACTAATTCAGTAATAATCGCGATACGACTAATAATGGCCAATAAAGAATATAGTAAAGTCTTTCATTAAATTTTCTATATATAATCAAAATAAAAATAATAGATTAATGTGGTACTTTTTAATTACATTAAGGTAGGTGTGGTGGTGCACATCTGTAATCCCAACACTTGGGAGGCTGAGGCAGGAGGATTGCTTTGACTTCTAGGTCAGCTTGAACTCAGCATAGTGAGATCTTGTCTCAAAACAAAACAAACAAAAAATTTGGTCAAAGAATGTTTTTTATTTTGATGTGGAAACTTTTCTCTCACACGAAGCAATAGATAGCTAATAAACAGAGAAAACCTTAAACATAAGAAAAAGTTTGGCAGAAATTCAGAGAAAAACCCATTTCTCAATAAATCCCAGAAATGATGCTGCTGTCAGTGTCTCTTCGGGATTCATTCAAACAGCTTTCCAGATGGGAACTTTTAAGGACAGAAGAGCTGCAAGTGGTGACATTGAGGGGCCCCACCATGTTGTTTCAGACCCACTGTTTGTTTGAGACAGGGTCTCACTCTGCAGTTCAGGCTGGCTTTGAGCTCACTATGTGGCCAGGCTGGCCTAGAACTTGCAAGGATCCTCCTGCCTCAGCCTCCCGAGTGTTGGGATTACAGGCGTGCACCACTACATCCAGCTTAGATCTGCTGTTTAAATGCAGGATGATGGGGGCTGAGCATCAGGGCACCGTGTCAGGGACAGTGGAGTCACAGTAATCCCCTGGGAGTCTGCAGAGGGTAAAAGGTCGGTAGGAAATGCAGTAGTGTGACACTTGCATGCAGTTTATGAAAAGTCCCTGGGAGCTGAAACCGCTGCTGAGGTCTTCGAGACCCAAGGAACCCTCGAGCCCAGGCGGCCTTGCCGGCGCTTGGTGATCAGGGACAGGCTGGCGTGCAGCTGGACCTGGTTGTTTTCCAGTTTGTCCCTCAGGACACCTCATGGTGGCCGGGAACCCTGCCCTGGATTCCCCCCAGGCCCAGACCCAGGTTGCCTCAGAGGTACCTATCATTGTGCACTTGTCACAGACAGCCAGAAGGCCCTCAGTGTGTGTTTGTTGAGTGAATACATGTGAAGGACTCATAAGGCAGGGACGGCTGCTGCAATCTGTAGCACATCTGGAATCTGGAACGTGACAAGGCACGCCACCACACCCAAGGTCGCTGCCGGCTCTTGCTGTCTCCGCCGTGGCGGTGGCTTGCACTCAAACGCATCTCACTCCTCCTCGGATCCTGTCCTGCCCGGGGCCTTTCTGTAAGGGCAGCATGCACCCTTCTCCGGACGCCTGAGCCCAGCAGGGAGGCACCACACATCCTGCTTCATGCCTCCCTCTCTCCGTTTCTCTGGAGATAGGATTTCTTATGTAGCCCAAGCTGGCTTCGAACTCCATGCGATCCTCCTGCCTCAGCCTCCCTACTGCTGGGATGGGGTGGGGTGGGCTGTCCTGGGTACCAGGTCAGGGCTCAACCGGGTGCGGTGAGGTCCAGGGCTGCGAGAGGACCCCGGGAGGGCGGTCGGGGCAGCGCTGTCCTCTGTCGCCGCACTCGTGTGCGCCCTCTGCCGGTGCCCGCTCTGGTACCGCACGGGTCCCTGCTCCGAGAGGCCCGGATGCGCCGGCTCGGCCTCGCAGGCTTGGGGTGTGGCGCCACCTCCTGGTCATGAACGGCGTCGCCGCGCTACTGGGAAAGCGGGGTGCGGGCTGTGGGCCTCGGGGCTGGACGAGGGGAAGAGCAGAGGGCCAACTTGTGGCCCCAGGAGGAGGACACCTTGGGACCCTTTCCGGACGGGCCCCTGGGCTCTGGGGAGGCGCTGGCTGGATACAGACCCACACCCCTGATGATCAGGGACTGAGGGCCACAGCCTGGCCATCACTCCTGCCCGAGGACAGGGGCCTGGTGTGTGACCATGCTTGGCTCATCTCGGCAGTGCCCTGGGTACCGCCTGCCAGCTCAGTGGACCCGCGACACCTCCAGGCCGGTGCCTTGGTGGAGGTGCCCAGGGCACAGGCCCCAGGTCCCACGGAACCCCCAGCCCCAGGGCCTTCAGGGACTGCCCGGCTGCTCTCAGCTGCGCCAGGCAGGCCCCTGGGGGAGCTGGGCAGCTCTTGGTCTGCAGCCCCGGAGCACCACCGCTGCCGCCGGCGGGGGTGACCTCACCCGGTGACCTCCTGGTGCGGCCCCTGGGAACTACTCCATCCCTCTGGGTGTCACAGAGAAGCAGCTCCGACGACCCCTTAGCTGTGCTGAGCTCCTGTCTCAGCAGGTGGAGTGCAGAAAATGTTTTACTAAATAGAAGCCCGAGGGGTCCCACAAGTGCACCCACTGCTAAGCTCTCCATCTAGGCTTTTTTTGTGTGTGTGTTTTTGAGACGGGGTCTCACTATGCAGTTCAGGCTGGCCTTGAGCTCACTTTGTAGCCCAGGCTGGTCTCAAATTTGCAACAATCCTCCTGCCTCAGCCTCCAATCCTCTGGCCTCAGCCTCCGGAGTGCTGGTGTGCCACCACACCCGGCCCTAGGGGTTTTTATATGGTAACTCACATCCCAGGTTACTCGGGTTAGACTGCAGTCAGCCTGTGGGGTTCCAAGCCTAGGCACATAGCTAAGGTTGATCTCACAGAAGCACAGGGTACAGAGCCAGGAACAGTTGGAGAGGGCAAAGGCACTTGCGGAAGGGGTGGGACAGGGTCAGCACACTCGGGGCGGCTCTGTCTGTGTTCAGGACGGCACCTCAGTGTTTGTGACGTGTTTGGCTTGTTGGTCGGACGGTGCAGTTCCAGCACAGCACTCCGAACTGTCTCGAGGAGGCTCGGAGGCCTAGCTGGGGCATCTCCATCTTGGGGCCTCCTTCCCCAGCTCTGGCCTCAAGCAGAGAAGCTTGGTCACGATTTCCAAAGGCAAAAGGACACTGGGAGGCAGAATGTAGAGAAATAGCGAAAATCTTTTAAATCCGATGCTGAAAATCAACCAGCATCTTCGGGGTCTGGCAATGGAGAGTATCTGGCGTGGGCACCACTGGGTGGCTGGGCGCTGTGCCTCACGGATCGATCAGGAGCCTGCCGTCTCCACTCTCCATTTTGCAGACAGGGTCTTGCTGTTCCAAGGCGGCCTTGAACTCACTGCATAGCCCAGGCTGGCCTCAAACTCAAGGTGACCCTCTGCCCTCAGCCTCCTGAGTGCTGGGATGACAGGGGTGTGCCACCATGCCTGGACACAGTCCCTGTCACAATGGCCTAGTTTCCCACAGCTGTCCTTGGGATCCTGGGACTCAGACTCAGAGTTGGCTTTCTGTAGGGCTGGAACCAGGGCAGCTGCCTTTTGCTGGTTGCTGTTTTCTCCCATCGGCCTTCTCTCAGTCCTGGGTATGAAAGGCTGGCTTAGCCAGGCCTGGTGGTGCGCACTTGTCATCCCAGCCGGGAGGCTGAGGCAGGAGGATTGCCACGAGTTCGAGGCCAGCCTGGGGTACACGGCGAGATCCTGCCTCAATTAACAAAACAAACAAACAAACAAAGAAGAAACAAAAGACAAAGCGCGCTGTCTGGGATAAGGGGTGGTTTCTGGAGCCTTTTCCTAATACCATAAGCAGACTGAATGATGAATTTATCTTTATGTTTTTTTTTTTTTGCGGTACTGGGGACCGAACTCAGGACCCTGCGCTTGCTAGGCAAGCGCTTATTCCACTGAGCTATATCCCCAGCCCGATGAATTTATCTTTAAGGACAGTTTGTGCCTCCATGGACTCAGGCGCCAGCGAGCTGTATTTAATCAGTGCCTCCTGAGGCCGCTCCGGAAATGCCGAAGGATTTCCATCCTTTCCTGGCTGGTGAGCAGCAACTTAGAACAGTGGATAACCCACAGCACACGTGCCGAAGTCTGGTGTTCGTTATCATTGCAAGCTTTCAGAGGTTCGCCATCACTGGCTTAGAGTAGTCCAGGGCCCTCAGGAGTACAGGTCTGGAGACGCTTCCTGTTCCCATCTCTACTGTAGACTCGGCCCACTGGGAGTCTTGCTCCAGAACTGCCTGAGGTTCCTCTGTGGCTCTCTTGATTGTAAAGCCTCTGGTCTTCTGTAGTGAAGCAGAGGTGCCGCTGCAGCCTGCAGGACTGCTTGTTTTCCCACTAGGGCGCAGGCTCTGGTTTAAGAGCAACACGGCATCTTTCCAGGGCAGTTCATGTTTGGGGGAGCCCTCTAAAGACTTGAATGGGTTTATCAGAATGATCTGAAAACTTCTGCAAATCCTGTTCAGTGTGTCTGAGTTCATGAAAGGGAAGTGACACGTGTTCACGCGTGGGGCCAAACTCCCAGCCACCTGCAAAGGGCCTTGTGGGGTTTTAGTCAGGTCGGGGAGCCCCTGTAGAAGCTTTAGCTGGGGTGGTTTAGACGCTTCAGCCTCAGCACGCAGTGGGAAGGCAGAGGCGCCCCAGCTTCGGGAACGGTAGACGGAGACGTGGCAGGTTTGTCGGTCAGAGGGACCAGGTTTCCTTTTGCAGACACAGGTCGGGATTGTCTCTTAGGGCAAAGGAAGTCTTGAAGACGGGGGACCTCAGAGCGCCTGCCCTCTCTTTGGGAAGGGTGCTAGCAGAAGGCCAGTGTCCTGATCAGTACCTCCCTGCAGGCTCCATCTTTTCTGCCAGGAATAGTGAGACCGGAGGCGGTGGGGACAGGGAAAGATCAAGCAGTTCCTTAGGGTTTGAGAACTAAAAAATCCCCAGTGTTAAGGCTGCATTCCGAGCGAGGAAGGGGCTTTGAGGACCACAGGAGGTTTCCCGTTCTGAGGAGAACAAGGGAGAGAAGGTGTCCCCTCCAATCCCGCTTCATTCCCGGGGCAGTGAGCGGCTGGTCATTGCAAGGGCGGAAGGAGGTTGAGCTGGATGCCTCACTTGTACGGTGCTCTCTTGGTTCAAATTAAACATTTTGACTGAATTGTGTGTCTTTGAAAGTGAAACCCAAGCTGGCTCCTGGCCTGGACTGGTCCATCCAGGAAAGCGTGAATGCCCAAGGGGGGTGCGGTGCTCCCGGAGACTGGGGAGGTCGCACATGAGGAAAGGATTTCAGACAGCGTTGTTTTTCTAACTTCCTTTAGACAAGGGGGAAAAGTTTTAAGGAGGGCATAGTACCTTGAAGAACAACGACCTCTTGGTTACTTCGCTGTTGTTGCCGAGACAACATATACCCGACTCCCAAAATGAAGGAAGGAAAGGTTTGTTTAGCTCACAGTCTGTGGAGGTTTCAGTCCATACGCAGCTGGCTCCACAGCAGGGTGGCAGGGCCCGGGGGCAACAGTTCAAGGGGGCACAAGACAGCAAAAGCAGCTGGAGCCAAAAGCGGGGGATGCAGGCCTCTTTCCCTCCCTTACATTGCAGGCAGGCTGCCCCCGCCCCGGGGGCCCTGCAGCACCCACCGGGGCGTGCGCATGCGCTCCTCCTGCACGGGCTCAGGGTGAAAGCGAAGTCAGCACCCTGGCCCCCGCGGAGCCACATAGTTCACCTTCTGAACTTCCCAAATTGACACAATGAGCAACAGCCCAGAGCAGTAAGGGCGTGTCCTTTTCACCAAGGGTGCAGGACAGCCTTGCAAAGCAGGAGGCGAGGTGCGGCCTCCTCACCGCCGACAGAGGGCGCACCGCAGACGGGACTTGCAGAGCGTGGGGAGAGGGACCAGAACAGATCTGCCTAAATACGCGGTAAACCCCATACAGACGGTAGAGCGCACTAAAGGTGGGACTTCCGCGCAAAAGACGAGGCGACCCATCAAAGCTGATCATGCAGAAGAAGGGTCAGAGGCCCCCCATTCCTTTGGCTCACACCTGCTTGCAGTGGACAGAAAGCGGTCTGCGACAGGCCAAAGGAGCACCCATACTTTGGAAGCGGCGTTTCGTCCGAAACAGCGTAGGAGCGCTCTCCCGTGAGCCAGAGCGGAAGAGGGGAATTCGAGTTCCTGAGTGGGCCTAACCTCCGCCTAGTAAGCCCAGAGAACCCGCAAGAAGTCACTGGGAGGCAGCCGCCGCCCGACCCCGTAGCTGTGCCGGGCTCCTCTCTCAGGCCCTGAAGGTCAGAGGCCAGGACTAAGGAGGTGGAGTGGAGGAAAGATTTTATTCAGAGGAAGCCCCGAGGGGTCCCAGAATGGCTTAAACTCTCAGTTAGGGTTTTTTCTAGGGTAAATCACATCCCAGGTTACCCGAGTTACACTGCAGTGGCCTGTGGGGTGCCAAGCCCAGTCACTTAGCTAAGGTTGATCTCACAGAAACGCAAGCCTGGGTCATTCCCGCCCTCAACCACAGGCCTGCTTTGTCTCTATCCTGGGCCTGGTCCCTCTGTAACTCATCAGTCTGCGCTTAATTTTTTTTTTTTTTTTTGAGACAGGTCTCGCAACGTAGTCCAGGCTGGCCTTGAACCCACTATGTAGCCTAGGCTGGTTTTGAACTTGCAGTGATCCCCCTGCCTCAGGTTCCTGAGTGCTGACGTGTGTGACCATGCCTTCCTTGCATCTCTAGTCTTTTCTTTATATTTGGAACCAGGAGTGGAACTCAGGACCTCACGCTTGACAGGCAAGCACCGTGTGGCTGAGCTATATCCCCAGCTGTAGTGCATTGACAATTGGTGGTCACCTTATAACCCCCAGCTGAACTGAGTAAGCATTGCTCTGGGTGAGGGAGGCCCGCCTGGGGATTGTTGCCAGCAGCGTAAGAGGCAGAACTGGAGAAGGAAAACTTATGGCTGTTAGCAGTAGAGAAAGGCTGTTGCAGCTGGTGGAAACTGTTGGTTGTTTTGGAGGAGCTCGTCGTGCTGGCTTTCCTAATGAACCTGGCCATTTTCATCCTCAGAGGAGCTCGGGACCTTGTTGGCACTGAGAATGGCTTAGGTTCACTTTGGGGGAGCTCTGGTCCTCACTTTGAGCATCACTTCCTGGCTCCAGAGAGGAAGATGGTGCGCTGCTATTCTCCAGGTGAAGCTTGGTTTCCCTGATGGGAACTCGGCCATCTTGATCATCAGAGGAGCTCGGGACCTGACTGTTGCTGAGGATGGCTGTGGTACCTTTTGGGGGAGCTCTGGTTCTTCTGAGCATCGCTTTCTGGCTCCAGTGCAGGTCCCTCAGCCTGCTAGCACAACTCCTTCATCCCGCTGGCATAGACTTTCTAGATTCCACTACTGACTTTTGGGCCTTGCCAGCACAGATCTGTGAAACAGGCCTGCATGAGACATTGTCGTGGGCTCTGGGCCTCCAGTTGGACTTGTGGGAGGCATTGTCATGGACTCTAGGTCTTCGGCTGGACTCATGTAGGACATTCTTGGGGGATCCAGGCCCTTGGTTGGACTCCTTGGTCTTGGTGTGTGGACAGATTTCCTGCACTCTCTTGTGTATTATTCTTTGGGTGACTATTATAAATAATCTTATACAGTATGTGTCCTGTATTATATTGTAAAAGCCAATGGGCATATATATATATATATATATGTAATATATTTATTTATTTATTTATAAAAGACATCAGCCTTAGTCTTTTCTTTCTTTACCAAAAGAAAAATAATTTTATCAGGAAGGCTGTATTGGTTAGGGAGGAATGGAATCAGTAGAAAATACATGTGTCATACTCAGAGCATTTATTAGTTGGGCTCACAGAATCACAGGCAGCAGAGTCCACAGTGACTGTTTGTGTGCTGGAGGGCTGGAGGGCCCGGGAGCTGCTCAGCCGCAGAACCAGAGGGCTCAGAATACAGCCCCAGTCCGAAGTTAGAGGTCTGGAACACACTGGAGTCTCCAGTGTGAGTCTGCATGGAAGACGGAAGAAACTGGAGACTGATGTCCCAGGGCAACTGCAGCGAAGGACACACCCAGTCAAGCTGACCGGAGCTCTTTAAAAATACTAGAACTTCCTTTTCTGTCCCTTTTTATTCCATCAATGCTGCAAGCCTATTGGCTGGTGCCGCCCACAGCCAGGTGTGGCTTCCTCATTTGCTGGCCTATGTGTCAGTCATCCACAGACACACCCAGTTCTATGCTTTACCCCTTTGCTAGGTGGCTATTGAACCTGTCAAGCTGATACAGGATGTAGGATCGACAGTCATAATCCACCCCTTTTTAACTTGACAACCATCTCTGTAAACCCTACTGATCTCTAAATCCAACAGCAAGTTCATAATTACATCTCACATGATACAACTCTCCTGTGCACGAAAGAAACACACTCATTCCCTCCTTGGAATGGAAGGCAAGGTTCCCTTCTGGGTGGTGCTTGCTTCTCCTGACACTTGATAACTTAAATATTATTGAATGTAGATTTAACAGTGCTTGAGTACCAGTGCTAAGGCAATCAACATTATGTTACAAGGAAAACAAAAATATTTGCTTGTGTGTGTGTGTCTGTATGCACAAGTGTATTAACAAAATTGGAAAGAAATATTCATGACAGTTACTGATAAGTCACAAGGCAGCCAGCCCCCTAGTGGGAAAACTTTAACTCTCAATATTTCTCTCCTTCCCTTACCTGTTCCACTTCAGTTCCCCTCAGCCACAAAAGCCAACCCCGCCCTCATCCGCTTTGGCAGGACTCTGACGAACATTTCACCTCACTCAGTCGTTCTGGCCTATGAACAACCCACCCCCGCTCAGACTGTTCTGGCCTGAGGACCTCCCCCACCCCACCACCCCGTGCCCCTGACACCCACCCCGAAAAGAGCTTAAAAAGCACACGCGTTGCTCAACTCAGAGGCTGCCTTAGTCCTCGAGGCAGCCTGCTACTACTCCCTGCCCAATAAAGACTTCTCTTGGGTCAGAAGGTCTGGTCTGCTTCCACGTGTGGGTCTTGGTTCTATCATTTGCAAACCTTCTCCCCATGCTGTGTTTCCTTGGCCTTCAGCAAGCATGTGGGCAGGTGCTGGTCAGTTGCCTGCAGCCATGACCCACACCTTCATTCCCAGTTCAGACTATCTGCCATCCCGTCTGGCCTGGGATGGTGTAGCGTCCTCTAACTTAGGTAACAGGGCCTGCTAACTCTAGGAGGTGCCCCAGCAGGTCCTATGCTTGGAATCCATCCTTCTGCTCATAGCCAGCACCCTGATGACCTGACATCACTTCTTCCCTCTTTGACTGAAGGGCTCAGTTTCCCTGTAACACTGGCCAGTGGATCCCAGGACCTGCCCTGTGCTCTGGTTCTCTCTGTCCACATCAGCAGCATGCACAGAAACATGCTCCTCAAGAGTTTGCTGTCAGCTCTGGTGCCACAACGCTAGAAGCAGAAAGCCCCTTATATCCTTTATTTTTTTGGGACTGGGATTCAAACTCAGGACCTTGTGTTTGCCAGGCAGGTGCGTGCTGCTGAGCTATATTCCCAGGCCCCCTTATATCCTTTAATAATCTCCTTTTCTATTTAAACCATCTCACATGGCTTCTGCAGCTTGTACTAAAGACCAACTATTAAGAGTGATCTTTGGCCGGGCGTGGTGGCGCATGCCTGTAATCCCAGCACTCAGGAGGCTGAGGCAGGAGGATCGTTTCCAGGTCGAGACCAGCCTGGGCTACAAAGTGAGCTCAGGGCTAGCCTGAACTGCATAGTGAGACCCTGTCGCAAAAAGACAAAAAAAAAAAGAAGTGATCTTCCCCGGGGGGCATGCAGGAGTCATCTACCCGCTCCCTATAAGAGAGCAAGCCATGTGCTTGGAGGACTCTTGTTTTCTCCCCAGCCTAACCACCAGAAAACCAGCAGCTTCGTGACCCATGTCAGCCAGTCAGAGCCCTTCCCTGAGGTTTTCTGCCGCCAGGCGGGAAGAGAGGCTTGTTTCCCAGGGCAGCCGCCTCAGGCGAGCACCCTTAGGAAGCGGAGCCAGGATGCTGAGGGTGGAGGAAGGCCAAGTGGGGCTGCGGTTGCACAGTCTCCATATTGTTTGTGGCCTGTGTGAGCCAGACGCCTCCCAGGTTTGCTACTCAGATTTCTTTCTTTTGGTGCTGGGGATGGAACCCAGGGCCTCCTGCACGCTTAGCACCTGCTGCGCCGCCAGGCTAGACGCCCGCTACGCTTTTCCGTCTTTTGCAGTCTTCTGTCTTGCAGAAGGAGACGACAGATGGTTATTGTTCTGTTTTCTGCCATTCTGCATTTTTAAAATGTTTTCTCATTTATGTATTTTTTTTTAAATAAAAGAGCCGGGTGTGGTGGCGCAAACCTGTAATCCCAGCACTCAGGAGGCTGAGGCAGGAGGATCGGTGTGAATTCAGGGCCAGCGTGGGCTACAAAGTAAGCTCAAGGCCAGCCTGAACTGCATAGTGAGACCGTGTCTCAAAAAGACCAAAAAATAAAAATATTACTTAAAAACCCTCACCCTAACTG
>PVLD010005916.1:0-106277 GCA_004027595.1 Dinomys branickii | reverse complement strand
CTGGTGGGAATGCAGACTGGTGCAACCACTGTGGAGAGCCGTTTGGAGATTTCTCAGCAAACTAGTTCTAGAGGTTCCATTCAAACCAGCTATTCCTCTTCTGGGTATTTTCCCAGAAGATCTGAAAACATCATATCACTCTGATATATGTGCACCCATGTTTATAGCAGCACAATTTGTAATAGCTAAAATGTGGAAGCAACCCAAGTGTCCATCCACAGAAGACTGGGTTAAAAAATTGTGGCATTTTTATATAATGGAATATTATTCAGCTATAAAGGAAGACAGTTTTGGGGACTTTGTAGGCAAGTGGTCAAAACTGGAGTCCATACTCATAAGTGAAATAAATCAGCAGTACATGTGCAGGCAACATATTGTATCACTGGTGTAAGAACCTGAGGGTGGGAATGTAAACTAAGAGACATGAAGGAAATCTGTTCAAAAACAAAGAACAGATGGGACGAGGGAAATGAGAAAAGGAAGAGGCAAAAATGTATGTATGTATATATGTATATACATATATGCAGGAGGGCTAACATGGTTCTACTATTGTATTATAACACTTAATGCTAAGGAATAATTGATGACGGGTTATTTGATCAATCTTGTATGTCTGTATGTGTTATCCTGAACACACACTTCGAAGATATCAATATGCAAAGCAGCAACTATTGTTGGTTTTTTTTTTGTTTTTGTCTTTGGTTTTTTGTTTTTTGTGTTTTTCTCTTGTTGAGAGGATTAATTGTGTGACCAATTTTGCATGTCTGTATCTGTGTTCATATATATACACTCCGAAGATATCAATAGGTAAAGCAACAATCACTGTTGAGTCCATGTCACCTTGTCTGTAAATCAGTTTTGATTGTACTATTTTTTATGCTAATTTGTGTCTGTTTGTTAATATGTTTTGTGCTTTAATTTTTCTAAAAGTATAAAAAAAATTAAGAAACCACTTTTCTAATTTTTGTCCGTTTTCAACTTGGTACCCACCAGAGAAAGCCAAATATCATATATAGTGACATGCTCAGTTTCTAGCTACTGGCCTGAAGTTTTCTTGTGAGGACAGCCCACAATCAGGGCCCACCGAAGTCTCCTCACCTTCCATTGTGTGGTGTCAGCGGCTCTCTCCCTCGAAGCAGTGGCTCTGAAAGGACTTCGGTTCTCCATTTTGCTTCTTTGTGCTGATTTTCCACAGAAACGAATTCATTTCTATGCGGATAATTCAAATAACAATAAAGTCCTTAGTAAACTAGAGGAAAAAAGAAGAGAGTTTCATATTGTGTAAAAGTTTAAGAGGAGGATGTTTCCTTTCAGAGCTTTTGAATTTTATGGGTTATTTTTTCAAATTTTTCTATAGTCATAGAAGTTTGTAATAAAACAGCCACTTTAAAATTATGAACTTTGTTACTTTCAAACTGAAAACTCCTTTGAAGCTTAAGGCAGATATTTATGCAAAAGATGGCTTGTGGGTTTATTAATTAAAAAGAATGCAAGGAGTATTTGAAATATTATCATCTGGGTGGCTATTCTACATTTATAAATACTCTATAGCCTCACCATAATTAAGATAATATGAAAAGAGTTTGAAATACAGTGATAGCTTAAAACGTGAAAATAATTCTTTTTAGCAGGAATAATTATCCCTCTAGTTTTATAACCTAATAAAATCATAGTAAAAGAAAACTCTGGGCATTTTAATTGTGAAAAATCATATGTATCTTGGGAAACTAGTAACTTTGCCCCACAAATTCCTACTTAAAAATCCTCATTCTAGAAATTCTTTCCTTGGAGATGTTTCAAAGAATTGGGCCCTTGAGTGCCCTCTATTCAGGAACTAAGAAGCTCTAGAAGAGGCATATTTGGTTAGAAATGACATTTAGCAAAATTTATTTCATATTTGGACTAAGATGCAGAGAAGAAACTAATAACCTAATCAGATTGGGTGCATGCAGGGTAGCATGGCCGTAGATAGAAATTCATCATTTTAGGGTATATTTTCCTTATTAATCCCTCTACAATATAAACTTTCATTATTTTCACTCTAGACTTGTAGAGGTACAAAAGAGAGCATAGTAAAAACTATATTTTTTAGCTTTTCAGGAGTCATGTTTGGGTCAACATGTCACTAAGACACAAATCTATACTATAATTTCAAAAGTATAAATCTTTCAGAAAATTTCTCAAGTATTCTTTTTCTAGGTCTCTCTATTGCTTAGTACATTTTGAAGAAATAGACATCAGACAGAGGTATTCAAGGAGCACATGTTAGAAAGCTGATTAAAATGGCAAAGCAGTATTCCTTTAAACCCCGTTTGGGAGATAAGCACATTGAAAAGGGAAGTCACTAAGCACTTACTTTTGTTATCTGACTTATTTCTTCTGACTTGATGCACTCTAATTAATTCACACTGACTGTATTTTAAGTATATATTTTATTAGTATCTAGTCATTTACAAAATACTGAGTTTTCATGTGGTGTTTTCATTTAAGCGTATAACATTTTATAACATATTTTAAGCGTATAACATACCATCTCCCCCTTACCACCCCTTATACCCCTCCCCACTGCTATTCCCCTCCTTCTGTCTAATAATTGACTATAACTTCCGATTGCTTAATTATCCCATTTTCCTCTTGTGTAAAATGAGAATGTGTTATACTCATCTAGCCCTAGGTTTTTAAGTATGAAAAGGAGTTGCAGTGTTCCCCTAAGTTTACGTTTCCTTGGTAGACGCAAATCTCTATTTTCACCCCCAGAATCACTTGGAGGGCTGCTCAAATGCAGTGCTTGGCCCTTCCCAAACTTTCTGATTCTGTGGGTCTGCGATGTACCCAGGAGTCTGTATCCATAACAGGTTCCGGGGCGATGCTGATGCTGCTGGTCACAGGGCCACAATTTCAGTTCTGCTGCTATTGTACCAAATGCAAGTTAACAGGAATTTGTGTGTGTGTGTGTGTGTGTGTGTGTGTGTGTGTGTGTGTGTGTGTGGTTTGACTAGGGTTGCGGCTTGACATAGTAAAGTTGGATTATTGTGAGAAAGCCATACAGGCTCTGGAATGAGCCCAGGTCCCAAAGGTGCAAGTAGAGTGGAAGGAGGAAGCGGAGGAACTGATGACTCCTGACAGCTGGATGGCTCTCACACTTGGATTTCTCTGACAGAAAACTCCTGGATGATGTAAGCCTCCTACATATGCTGTTCAAGTGTCACATTGTACCGGTATCTGTGTGTTATGTTCTCAGATTACATACTTCAACTCTTTACTCCAGTGGAGCAAGCTAGGTAACCATGGCTTTTGCTGCACATAGCTACGACGTATTTTCCTTGTGCTTCTGCTCTATTTTAAGTAATATGCATGAATCAGCTGGTTAGATTGCTGACCATGAAGTCATTGGCTGTGATTGTAATCCTGTCAGTCATTCACCTGCTTCAAGATTGGGGTGGGTGGGCATTTTAGGGGTTCTAGCGACCTGTTCTTTCCTCTGCCAAATGGTAGATAGAAGGTCTTCGTAGGTTGCTCGATGGCTGATGCTATTATATATTCTGGTAGTGAAGCTGGAAATAGCCAAATGTCAGCTCAGCTGAGTAACAGCACGCACGGATATTCGAATCACTGTTCTGTGCTATAAAATTTCAGGAGGGATTTGAGCTTCTGAAAGAGCTTTATGAGTCTCAGGTCTCAAGACTCTCTTAGATTTTAATGGCAAGTTGTCTTTTTCATTTCCACTAGTTCAAAATTTTTTATTTAAAGAAAATTTTAGACTTACCTAGAATTAGAACAGTGTCATGAAACTTAATGATACCCTCATCCAATCCCAGTAATGATTGTATTCTGACAACTGTGTTTAATCAGTCCCAACTCCCTGGTTGCATTCATCTCATCTGTAAATATGTCACTGTGAACCTCTAACAGATAAGGGCTTTAAAACACCATAATCACAATATTTTTGTTGTAGCTACCAAAATTCTTATTTTGAATATCATTCCAGTCTATGTTCCAATTTCCTGTTCTCAAAATTTTAGTAGTACATTAACCTAATAAAGACCCTAACAAGATCCTAATTAAATTTTGGTTAATATAATACTACTTAACAGGTACCTCTCCCTTTTTCGCCAAGCCATTTATTTGTTGAAGAGATAGGCTGTCTTTCCTGTTCAATTTACACATCCTGGACTTACTTGCATCCCGGGATATTATTTAATTTATTTCTCTATGTTCTGTACTTCCTGTAAACTGGTAGAAGTCTATAAACTTGATTAAATTTAGATTTCTTATTTTTGTGGGGGAGCAAAAATATTTCATGCTCAGTATTGGATGCATGTTATGAATTTACCTCAATAGGCAAAATTGTCTGTTTGTCCCACTTAAAGATTAGCTTGTGAACTTAGGTGTCATCTGCAGGATCCATCCATTATAAACTGTCTATCAACAATCACTGATAATTGTTGCCCAGGCCTCTTCTTCCCTAAGGGTTGCAAAATGGTATTGTCCACTTCAGTCATTCTTTCTGAATTGATTGGAATTCTTGTTTGGAGTGAACCTTCCCTCACCTCTGTTTATCCTGAAGTACAATTCATAAAGGAAAAGATAAATGGTAAAATTTATACTGTTATTTATCCAATTTCAGAATAAAGAGTCCAGAAGCATCTAATTGTTCTAGTGTTGTTTTTATTTTTCAAACTATTTTGAATTTGAAGATTTTGTATTTGTGTCTACATTTTGTGTTGCTATTAAATAATGTATATGTTTGTATTTTTTTAAACATTTAAAATATTTAGTGTGTTTTAACCAATGGATTTCAGCCAAGCACCTCCCTGCAATGGGTACTCAATACCTTTACCTCAATTTTAACAGAATTATTATTGCGATAACGACTTAATAGTAATTAAACATATCTGCTTTCATACTATTCTGGCTACTGCTAGAAATACACCCGTTTAGAACTAAAATAGGCTTATCGTGGGAAAGTTAGGGAATAAAGATCCAAATAAAGATGGAAATTAAAATCTCCCATATTTTCTTCGCCCAGAAATATCCAAGTTGGGCATCGTGGTGCACATGCGTAAACCTGGCACTGAGGGAGACCGGAGGATCATAAGTTGGAAAACAGCCTGAGCAATTTAGAGGCTTAGTAAGACCTTGTCTCAAAACATAAAACAAAAAAGGGCTGGAGATGTAGCTCAATGCTAAAGGTCTAGGTTCAAGTCCTAGAACCATGACAAAGAAAGAAGGAGAGAGGAGAGGAGAGAAGAGAGGAAGGAATAAGGGAAGATCCTCCTGAACACATTTTTTCTGAATTTCCTCCTGTCCCCTTGCTCTCCTATACAGCATTAAATATTCTCTGTCCCATCATCGTTAGCAGTCTCTCTCAGATGCTTCCATATACCCTGCACCCCACCCTTCTCACGTGTGTCCAGTGAAACCCCAATCTCCATTTGCTCTGTGGCAGCACAGAGTCTGAGCCACTAAATGTTACCAGAGACCAATGAAATTAGTTCCTTCATTTGATGTCCTAAAGCCGCACATGCCCCTACTGTGCCTCAGAAACGCTTTTTTCTTTTCTTAAAAATTTCCTGTAACAGACACATAGAAATATAAAAATTGCACATAACAATCGGCTATTCTATGATGTTTCAGTATATCTATGCACTGGGTCATTTACTTTATTTAGACTTAATGTTTTAGACTTAATTCCACATGGCATGCTTTCAGACTTTGATACTATTTATTGGCTAATGTAATTTAATATGTATTACACAGGAATATATATTCATCTTGTTTTTTTTTTCTTCACAGTGCCCACATCTATTTTAAGTGAAAGTTTACCAAACACAGTTATTGTCCTTATGGTTATGCAATAGTTTCAGAATGTTTTGTATATAATTTACATATTAATATATTTATTTTATATATCGTGGGAAACGAACCCTTTTGCTTGCATATTATGGCTTTTTCACTTCAAAAGCATTTTAACTGATCAAGACTTTAGTTATCGGTTTGCTTCTAATTACTTTAGTATTCATCTAAGAAAGACATTAAATTATTTAATTGATTTTCCAAACTCTCCTATCAGATCGCAATCTTGTTCATCACTAGAATCTTTGGCTTCTTCCTCTTCTTTAAGTGTTTCTGAAATTGCCTGCCGTGAGATGTATTGGATTTGCTGTTATGAGAACTGCTTCTCACTAGCTCTTCTGCCCTTAACCTTTAAGGCTCCTGCTTCTTGCTCATCCTTGTGCCCATCTTCTGCCTCCAGATAGCAATTTTATTAGGTCTCATCTTGAGGTTTAATTTAATTTCATCTCTTCTTCAATTCACTTCCCTTTATTTGCTTGGTGACTCTTTGCAGGAGCCGGGAATTCTTGTGATAGCTTGAAAGCCCTCCATTTCCTAGAACTTTCATCCTGATTCCTTTGGTAGATAATTTCAAAGGTGGGCATTATCTCTGAGTCTAATTCTGATGTATTATTCTCCTATTCTCTTTCTTTTATTCCTATTCATTTTTGAAAGGTCCCAAGCTCTTTACTTTTTCTTTCTTTATTCATAGAGGAGAACATTGTCCAAATTTGAGGTATACTGTGGACAAGGGAGGGATAGCCCCTATCCAAGCCTTGAGGGTGGTTTCACTGACATGGTTTGTCTGAGTTACTTATCTCTTTGCTGAGACAAAATACACAAAACTCAACGTTAAAGGGGGAAAGGTTTATTTAGCTTATAATTTGCAGCCGTTTCAGGCCATAGATGGCTGGCTCCAAGACAGGGTGACTTGGCAGATGGGCATCACAGAGGAGAAAGAGTTCATGGCAGGCAGAAGACAGCAAAAACAAGCAAGCAAGGGCCTTATCAGCTTCTTTCTTTTCTCTTTTCTTTTTATACTCTACCTAGACTACCAGGATTAGGGCGGTGCCAAACCAATCAGTGGACTGATTTACTAATTACTTACCTTTAATCCCAGCAATAGACCATGAATCAATCATACACTGTAGATCCAACCTCCTCTGAAAAAGCCCCACATATAACCGCATAAGGACTTGGGGGGGGCATCTAAACACAAGTCATAATATGGTTCTATGTATCAAAATGGGACAGTTTTATTCCTGAGTCAGCTGCATATGGACATCCAAGATGCCATTCTTTCTCTTTGTCAGCAGAAGTGCAGACTACAGATTGATTTTCAAATTGCACTCGCAGAATTTATGGTTAGACATTCTGACAGTAACTCTTGTTGATTTTAGGTATTGAGGGCAATGGTGTTAATTATTTAGCCTTTCTAGTATTTTAGCAAGTATTTAGAGAGGGTGCTTTGAAGTCTAATTACCTGTCACCTATCAAATAGGAAGTTCCCCATGACGGAAATAACTTTTGAGTTCACAGATGTACATGTATTGTTCATATTTCTTAAATGTTCATTTTTACAGACACTATGCTCACTGCCTGATGTGTATTATCTTAGTTAATCTTCATAATGATCCTGTGAAATCTACACTGTTCGATTTTTTTTTGTGGATTAAATACTCTTATTTGGAGACTTAGGAAACCTGCCCAACCTTCTGGATCCAAGTATATGAGTCCTTTACAACAGTCCTCCAAAAGCCAGGTACTTGAAACATATGAAGGATTTTCAAATAACTCTCTTTCGTATTTTCTAACTTTGAGAGGGAGTAGGGCTTCTTGTTATTGTCATTAAAAATGCTACTATTGGACAAATTTCCTTCTTATATTGTCTCTTTCAAAGAAAGAGAAGGAGTTTGTTATAATATCACACCATGGGATAGTTCTTTTGTATTAAGACTTGCTGCAGCCTGTGACTGGGAAGAAAGCATCGAAGCACAAATGCTCATCTTGTTCTATTTCAGTTCTATTCCATCCGCCCATGAGTGAAGCCATCCAATTCTTTCTCAAATGTCAATTGCTCCTTTAAAATCTTATCTTCTAGGAAAACAATTTTTCCCTATCAGCTATATAAATTCCAGTGATCTATTCCTTCAAAAGCCTAGGTGAAATGTGAAAATATTGACTTTCATCTGACAATAGTTTCTTCACACTGCAAATCACATTTGAATTTTGGTTTGTTATTTTTTGAATCAGCTCTATTAACTATTCCTCCCCTATCAATGAGCAGACAGGTTGAATGAAATGAATGAAGGGGAGGTACCGAATAGTTAATAGAGGATAGGGAAGCTTAAGAGTTGTTTGCGTGTAAAAGCAGAGGAACCAGGAAGGAGGACAAACATTCCTTACATACCTGCTGTCTCCAGGTACAGGCTGAGTATCCCTTATTTGAAATGTCTGGTCAAGAAAGGTTTCAGACTTCAGAGCTTTAGACATTTTGGAATATTGCATAGACTTACTGGTTCATTATGCCAGACAGAAAAATCTGAAATTGGGAATGCTCCAGAACCCAAAACCTTTTTGAGTATTGTGTCAACATTCAAAAAGTTTTGAATTTTGGAGCACTTTGTTTTTTTCAGACCAGGTGTGCTTCACCTGTGCTTGACAGCTGGCTACTTGACAGCTGGGCTGACTTCACTGCATTGGTAGACGACAGCTAGGGGCCATTTGCTCATAGACTAACAGAGTTGGAAATAATCTGTTAGAGTTTAGACCAAGAATTTCCCCAAAAGTTTCATGTGCTCAGAGGTGAGGCTTTTAGAAGGTGAATGTATCATTGGGGAGGGAGCTATACTCAACAGTGAGTCGACGCATTGATGAGTTGATAAATGTGCTGTCAGAAGTTGGGACCTCGTTGGCAAATATTGTAGATGTGCCCGGTTAAGGATGTGCCTTTGGAGGGCATATCAGGCTCTCCAGCTCCTTCCAACTGCCTCTGCCTCTTAGATGCCATGAGATGAGTAACTTTCCTCTTCCGTGTTCTTCTGCCATGATGTTTTTGTCTTTGAGACAGCCAGCCGTGGACTAAATCCCCTCAACCATGAATCAAATTAAATCTGTCCTCCTTTAAATTGTGTCCAGCAGTGGGAAAGCTAATACAGAATCTCTAAGGTCACTTTGTGCCCCTTAACCATGATGTGATTCCCAGCAGTATGTGCTTGACAAGTCTCCCCTTGAACTCTGTACTTCCCATTACAGCTCATTCCCTGGTTAATAATCTTAATTATTAGAATGTTTGGCTTAAACATTACATAAATCTATCTCTGTGCAATTTCCACTCTTTATTCCTATATCTATTCTTTGTATGTAGCAACTGAGATGAATGTGTTCTTCTCATGACAGCCTTCTAAGTACTGGAAGTTGGCCATTGAGCAGCCTTCAAGGTTCCCCTAAGCCCAGTGTTACCAGAATGACACTAGACTTACAATTAATGTGAGCTGAGGCTGACTGGCTATGTCCAGGGTCCCTGTAACCCTACACCACTCATTTTTTCTTACCTCTGGGCTAAGTGTGGACAGTTAAAATCATGTTATAGCTCCTTCTAAATATAGACTTCTTTAGGCATAAGGATACTCGTATTATTCATTATCCTTAAAATCACTACTATTGAATATCATGGACTGATGAGGCCTGCAACTTTCCAAACAAGTGAGTGGTGAAGGCTTAAATAAAAGAGACAAATGCTATGATTTTAGGGTTCCAGGAGGTTCAAAATCCACTAACAGAATTCGAGATTCTCTGGGGGCTGAGACAAATAACTTCTCTGGGTGGCTGGTATTTAGTTAGTTTTCAAACAAAGGAGGGGAATAGAGAGGAAGGTGCAGGAATCTAAACTGGACCTTGGGAGTCAGTTCAGATATTTTCCCGAGTAGTAAATTATGCTATTTGGGAAAACTACTCTCTACGTTGACATGTACCGTAGGAGTGTGTAGGCTGCAGCTGCAGTCTCCATTTAGTTAATTGGGGCTGGAGCCTTACCTTGTCCTGTGAAGTCATGGGACCTCAGCTGGGACCAGTAATTCAGAGCTGCTTCATAGTGGTCTCCATCAATTTAACTTTGAACTATATGAAATTTTCATCTTTGCATGTCAAAATTGGCTGAAAATCAGCAATTTCAAATGGTTTAATTATTATTATTTATTATCTTGTCTTTTTTTGAGATAGGGTCTTGCTGTGTATTTCAGGTTGGTCTTGAACACACTTTGTAGCCTGGGCTGGTCTCAAACTCACCATGATCCTTCAGCCTCAGCCTCCTGAGTGCTGGGATTACAGGCATGTTATTATTAAACTGATTTTATAGATGAGAAAAATAAAGACTTGATAATGCTTCTTGCCTTGTTGAAAGCTACAAAGCAAAAAGAACAGGCTGTGGTATTGTGACAATTAATTAAGTTGATTGTGTCAACTTATTGGTTTGGGAGCTGCTGAGCTGATTGGTACAGTACATTTCTGAGTGTGTGTGAGTGGGTCATGGAGGTATTGCCTTAGTATTTCTGGTTCCTCTCCCCTTTCTCTCTGAGAATGTTTCCCTGATCTCCTTCTGGCCACCATGAGCTAAGAAGCTTTTCTCCACCATTCCCTTCCATTATGATATTTCTGCCTTGAACCCTGCTGACCATGGACTGAATCCTCCGACACTGTGAGCCAAATTAAACCCATCCTCTTTTAAGTTGTGGTTGTTGGGTCTTGTGTCTCAGCAACGGGAAAGCTGACTAACACAGGTCTACACTGAAGACTGTCCAGCTGCAGAGTTGGGTTATTCTGCTATCTATGCTACTTCCCTGTGCCTCACCATGTAGCTGTGTATTCAAAGAATCAAGTTAAAGAAGACATCATGATCTGTTGCAATGCCGCGGGGCAGAGTGGAAAGGAGACAGAGATTTGAGGCATTTCTACGTGTGTTAATAATGATCCTCCACTTATTTTTTGTGTTACCTTGAGAAAATTATAAATGGCACTGTGAGCCAAGTAGCTCATCTGAAACTGGACTTTAAAATTTAACTTTTGACACTTGTGTGAAGATTTGGTAGGCTGTCATTCTGTCATGTTCATAGCTCATGCTGCCCCACTGCCTGGCATGTCATGCTATACAGTCTTAGCAATTCACTCACTTTCTCAGGTCAAGGGTCAACCAGCCTTATCTATAAACGGTTAATTTAAAAAAAACTGAGGTTTTGATGAGCATGAATAAAACTGCCATAAACGTTCACTAGAGGTCTTTGTGTAGACACGATTTCATTTTCTGTAAGTTACCAACAAATTGAATGTCTAGGTCAGTGGGCCCAAAACTATGGCATGCATGCCACAGTGGGCTGTTGGTTATTCTTCAAAGCTCTGAGAGGTTTGCTATTTCTGTCTAGGTGGTATAGAGCACATACTGTATAATGTTCTAAGAAACTGTCAAAGAGTTTTCCAAGGTAGTTGAAACATTTTGGATTCTACCAGAACTGTATTGTAGTTCCAGGTCCTTCACATCTTCATCTGACTGTAGCTTTAACTGATCTCTTTTGCTCACAGCCAAGATCTCACTCATCAGCTGTTCCCATTTTCCAAACCTTCAGAATATACCTAGAGTCCTATTTACCATTCTCCCACAGCTACCGTTTCAGTGTATACAGGCACTGTTATGTCTTGTCGGAGTATTGCAATAGCTTTCTGCTGGGGCACTTGTTCTTTTTCAGTGTATTTTCAACATGGTTGTTGAAATAAGCCTGTTACAATATATAGAGGACTTTAAAAAAATCACTCCGCTGTTTAAAACCCTCAATAGCTTCCCTTCTCAGAGAAAATGGTAAGGTCATTACAGTCGTGCATCCGGCCCTCTCTGATCCGGCTGCAACTTAGCTCCTTTTCTGTTCAACCTCCTTTTTCTCCTCCTCCTTTTCTCTCCTCCACGCGATTCCTTGAACATATCAAGTAGCCTCCCATCTCAGGGCTTTTGCATGGGCTGTTCTATGGCTTCCTCCTTTCCCAGATGTGTGCACATGGCTCTCACCCTCTCTTCCCTTAATTTCAATAATACTTTATGAGGCTGTTCCTTGTTGGAGACCACAAAATATAAATTGAGTCTAGGGGACGTCCAAGCCTGTGCTGCTCTTGCTTTCGAGCCCGATTAGAATATGCAAACTCCCTGCTCTTTGCTGGTCCCAAGCTGGAAGCCCTAGGTCGCAAGCCGGAAGCCCTAGGGCCAGTGACTGCTGTGGTGTGCACAGGGCAAGATAAGACCTGCTGAAGAGGGTAAAAGCACCGGGGAAACTACAGTTTCCTCATTGCCCCTCCCATCTCATCCTTGTCCTTGCAAGAATGTTTTGACCTTCCTACCCCACCATAGTTGCCTTTCCTGGTCCCAGAAATACCCTCTGCCTTTCACCCATCATCCTTGCCTCAAATGTAAGGAATAAATACCCAGGTTCTGGGTGCCTCACGGCCTTTCATTCCCTGTGAACAGCTGGTCATCCCAGACCCCTGCTGTGCCCGTGTTTTATCTCTTGCTCTTTCTTCCCGCTGTGTGCCACAACTCCAGACAGGAGATCAGGGACTCACTGCAGGGCTTCCCGATGACTGGTGGCGTGGATCATGCCTCCCACAGTTCCTGATTCTTTCATTTAAAATTGTACCCTCTCTCCACTTTCTATTGCATTTTCCTACCTGAGTTTTTCCCCATACTCATTGTTATCTATCTGTCTGTCTGTCTATCTATCTATCCATCCATCCATCTTTTACTATGTACCAAGCCCAATCTAGGCACTCAAGATACAGCATGAAATGAAACAGTCAAAAATATCCACCATCATTTAATTTATACATCAGTTATTAGTTCTCAATTGCTCCCCATCCAGTAGAGTTAAAGCTCTCTGATAAAAGGGATTTGATCTGTTTTGTTCGGGCTGTATTGCTAGTACCTAGATAAGAGGCTGGCAGATACTAGGCCCTCAGCAAATAACAGCTGTTGCCTCTTTTTCTTGTTTCCAAATAAAAAGCAACCCCTGCTTCCAAGCTTCATTGATGTGGAATATATTCCTGCAGCATCCTACTTTGGACCTTGAGGGAAGTGGCCTGTAAAAACTGAAGACACAATTGAATTGCTAATTAAAATTTGGAACCAGTTCAATTTCATGATCCTTTGAGAAAAGGATTTTAAATGGTGAGATAGTATTAATCTAACTTGCTGTGTGCTGAGGAAGAAACCTCTAGTTCTCCAGAGGCAGCCTCTGCCAAGACCTCTGGTTGATGAGCAGCCCGGTGTGTTCAGCACCGAGGCTGGCTGCTCCTCAGATTGCCCCTTCTGGCAGAGGGGGATGAGTGTCCTAACACTATGGTCTAGATTAATGCTTCACAACGTGTGGTCTCTTTGTCACCTACAATAACACTCATCAGCTGGAGCCACTTAATCAGAATTTCTGAAGGCAGGTTTCTGAATCCTTACTTCATTGCGGACTACCGAAGTTATTGGGTTAGAATTTGAGGTTTACCTTTGTATGCTTTAAAATTCTGTCTGAACTGGGACACCTGGATCCAGGAAGATTGAATCACTACACTTGAAGGCAGTGTGGCAATTATCTGGAAAGGACGGGTTGGGGTTTTGAGATGAGGGTTAGAAGCTTTGATCAAAACCCCATGTTAATATTTTAGTCTATGTCCTTGTTACAAATTGACTTTTGCACCACTACCTAACCATGTCCAAATCCACAGTATCTCAGAATGTGACCTTATTTGCATGTAGGACCATTGCAGCTAAGATAGGACTCTGCTGGAGTAGAGTGGACATCTTTATAAAGACCAGCATCTTCATACAAGGGGAGAGACCGAGGAGAATGTCATGTGAAGACAGGGAATTGGAATGATAGATTCACAAACCAAGAAACACAGAAGATTGCCAGAAAATCACAAGTAGCTGGGAAGAGGCAAGGGAGGATTTCCCTATAGATTTCAGAGGGAACCTGGCTCTGATGACACATTGGTTTTGGACTTCTCCAGAACTGTCAGGCAATAGATTTTTATTTTTATTTTAAGTCCCCTAGTTTGTCATATGCTGTCACAGCAGCTCTAGTAACTACTAGAGTCTTTCTTTTGTAGGTTTCACAATTGACCAATATGATATTATTGGGGGGGGCTATTGATGAGAGAAGAGGAGATTAATAACTTCAAGTATTTCTAGGACTTGGGGGATTTTAAAGTCGGCTTGACATTTTCCTGGACAGTAGACAGATAGAATCATTGAAGAATAGGGCCCCAGAAAAATAGCCACACACATTAAAGCTGCTCTGTGATAAAAATGTCATTGTTAGATCACTGAGAAAGAGATTGACTGGGAAAATTGGCACTCCACCTGCAAAAAAGGAAATGAGATTCCTACCCTATATAATAACAACAATAATGAAAGAAAGAGTAGCAACTTCCATTGAAATTCTTAGGTGCTACTATGGATGCTTTTACACATTCTAATTCTAATCACAGTGTTTCCTTTACTGATAAATAGGTACTACTGTTATTTTACCAACCTTACAGAGGGACAAATTGGGGCACAGAGAGGTAAAAGTGGCAGGAAGGACTGAGATGTGAACCCACGTAATCTGGCTGCAGGTTCAGGGCTCTTACTTACTGTGCAATCCTACTCTCTACCTCTGCAGAAATCAATGCTGGGTGATGCAGGACTGTGAAACACCTCACTGAGAAAACGTGAACTTGAAAAACTTAGAAGAAAATGAATGAAAATATCTTTAAGAATTCAGAATAAAGAACAGTAAAAATGTACATTATAAAGAAAAATATAACATATACTGTATTAAATTTTTTGTTCATCAAAAGGCATCATAAGAAGGAAAAAGACAGATATTTATATAGTATGTATAATCACAGAGGATTAATATGCAAATCAGTAAGAAAAAGATGAGCAAAATAACACAAAAGGACAAGGAACAGAGCATCACAGATGAGAAAACATGAATGACTAATAAATGTTGAAAAGGTGATTAATTCCACCAGTAATTAAGAAGAAAATTAAACCACTATGAGAAAATATTTCTTATTTGCTATATTGGCAGAAATTTCAAAATCTGACAGCAGTAAATAGTGACCAGAATGTGAAATGATAGCAATCTCTGTGTGTAGGTCAGGGCATGATAAACTAGTGTAGTCTTTGGAGATCAATTTGCAGTATTTAGTAAGATTGAAGATTAGCTTGCTATGTGATTCAGCAATTATACTCTTATAAATATAACCTGAGACATCTTGCTCATAAGCTTATGGAGGCAGGGCTAACTGGTTTATAGTAGCAAACACTGAGACAACATCAGTGGATTAACCCACTAATGAAAAGTGGATTAGACTATGGTAGTGTATTTGTGCAATCAAATACTATACATAGTATTGGAAATTAATGAACTACAGTCAAATATATTCATGAAAGAATCACACAAACATAATGTTCCTTGAGAAAGCAAGTTGCAGGAAAATGTGCAAAGATTAAAAACATACTTAAGTAGACTCCATCAAGATTAAAAGGTTAAAAAAAGACACATGAAGGTTAAATACATACAGTAAAATACAAAAATTGCTTAGGGCTACAAATGTGTAGAGAAGTGTAAAGAAATGCCAGGGACAGCAAACCCTAAAGTGAGGACAATGGTTGCCTTTGAAAGTGAAGCAGCAGACAGAGTTTGGAGCGGACAAACGGGGCTATTATAATGAGTTAGTGATTGTTTCTTTCTTCACCTAGGTAATGGGTATGTAGGCACTTGTGTTAGTCTTCATTTTATTTTCCCCATCTCACATACTGTGAATAACTTCTTTTTTAAGGGCAGGGATTATCTGGTGGCCACTGAGTCCTGTCAGTGGTTCACATGGATGTCAAATGCTGAGGCCCCGTGTTAGGAGAGACAGGAAGTGGCTGTGGTCCTTAGTTCTCTGCCTTCTCTTCACCCCCCTCTCCCACTCCAGAACAGTGGTGGGAAGAGCTGTAAAAATCTCCTCATTTTATTCTGAGATCCAGGATCTTCACAGTCCTGTCCTAGAGTTTACTCTTCCCCTTGGTTTCAACAGGCCCCTGTTCAGTGGGTGCTTCATTTTGTACAGTTACTGTGGTTTCTAGTCTTTGTGTTTGCCCAGCCATTTTTGATTCAGTGTTTTCTACTGTCCCTTTTATTAATGTACCCTTAGTGCACAGATATTGTCACCAAGCAAGTGTGACTGATATACAGCCAATATTCCCTTTTGGAAATCAAAACGTCGTCTAGACAAATATTAAGAGTCCAAGAGCTTGTTGTCTGCTACGTCCTGTGTGGCTTATATTCTATCTGTGGGAATCTGTATCATCTTAACCAAAAAGAACAGCTCAAAAGAGGGAAGTATTTTTCACTGGAGTTAATAAATCATCTTGGAATTGCTTCTGGTCTCACATACACCAAATGTCAACAGAAAATACCATTTTGGTTGTGGATGTTGTCACTTTATTCTTTGCTGCAGTGAGCTTTGCCCAAATCTCTTTGTGTGGTAAACAGAATAAATCTGAGAGCAGAATATTACTTTTAAAAAATGTCAACGATGCTTTCTTCTTACCAGGATGTTGTGTGTTTGACTCATTAATTTGTGAAGAAGCAAGGGATGGGGATGAGGAGCCTGTCACTCCTTTGTTTACACAAACTAACAAGGATCCAACTTAGCAAACTCTTAAAAAACCTGAAAACATGCTGTTTCTCCACCAGGATATCTGTGCTTTATTAAAAATATCATCCCTTTGATCATGGAGACAAATATTTCTCAGGAATTTACTATTTTTCATTATTGTTGACCTTTTCCTTTGTTTTGTCAGTTGTTGAGCATTGAAATCTGACTCTACTACTTAAAGTGAATTTGGATGCTGAAGAATGGGAAGATTTTTAGCAATCTAAGAACATATGTTTCTTTCAATAAAGCAATAGAAGTAGTGGTACAATTATCTTAGCTATCTTGTATATATAAATATATAGTTTTCTCTTTTCTCTTTTACCTCATCCTAGTCATTCTTTCCTTTTGAGCAGTTTCTTTTCCTTTCACAATATCTATTGTACCTTTTAATTGTTTGATCATTCTTACATCCCTATGTTTATCTGAGCAACTATTTTGAAGATAACAACATGCAATACAACAACCATTGTTAATTTCCTATCACTTTGTCTGGAATTATGTATTTTTTTGTTTTTATGTTGTTTCGTTTATGTATGTGTGTTCATGAATATGTTTAGGTTCTTTTATCTTTAAAATAAAAAAATTAAAAGAAAAAAGAAAAAAATATATGTACAAACATACAAGGATAGCTGAGGTAAGTGTATTGCTGAAGTTTATTGGTTTATTGAAAGGAATAGTTACTGCTTAAAGTTTTTTTTTCTCTTGATCAAATTTGCATGTGTATACTTCTGTCTTGGTTACTTTTTTCTCGTTGCTGAGACAAAGTACCCAACGCCCAAAATGAAGGAAGGAAAGGTTTATTTAGCTTACAGTTCGTGGAGGTCTCAGTCCATACTTGGCTGGTTCAGAGGCAGAGTGGCACATGGCAGAGGGCAAACTGTTCAGGGCAGCACAGCACAGCAAAACCAACCAGCAAAAGGGAAGAATGGCTGCAAGCAGCCTCCCTCCTTCCCTTACATTGTAAACAGCCTCCCCCCACCCAGTGGGCATGTACCTCTCACACAGTCTCCATGCCTTCCTCTTCCACAAGCTCCGGATGTGTACAAAGTAAGCACCCTGGCTTCCTGCTGAATCACTCAGTTAAACCTCCAGATTCCCCAAGGTGACACAATGTATCAACCATAACAATGTGGTAATTGGAACAACTAATCTGAAGACAACATGCAATATAAGAACCACTGCTGAATTCCTACCACCTTGTTTAATGAAGCTGTGTATCATTTCTAATTTCTTTTATTAATTGTTATTGTCTTTAATTGTTTGCTCAATCTCGCATTCTTACATCTGGTAACCTGAGCAACTTCGTTGAGGATAATAATAGGTAATATAACAACCACTGTTAATTCCTATCACCTTGGTTTGAAATCCTGTATTGTTTTTGTATTTTTCTTTTTTTGTCTTCATTGTTGTTATTTTGTTATGTTTTCCTCTTTAAAATAAAAAAAAAGACAAAATGTTTCGAAAGTAGTAATCGGGGGAAGGTATAACTTGGATGTAGTAGGATGTAGATCAAGGGAAAAGGTGTAGTAGAGTCTCGTCCTTGTATTCCCCAGGGTTGCTCCTTTATAAAAGTTGTGCTTAGGATGGAACATGGATGGGAAGAACTACTTCTGGGGTCCTGTTCTTCACTAAAAGAAATCAGGTACTATTTCAAAATCCTGTGATGCTGGTATGATGAATTTTATCACCTGGTTATCCATCTTTTAACTGGATCTAAACACTGTCCTCAGCCCTATGACACAATTTCTTTACTAAACATTTTGCACTTTGCAATCATCTGAAATGGAGGAATTTGTATAATAGTATTTACTTCTCTAAAGTGTATTTATTTTCCTGCATCATGTGCATTTGCTTATTTAGCAAAGGAAAGGTGAGAAAGTCCTTGTTAGATTCTAAAACGCAGTCTGTAAAAGCAAACGTGTTCATCTTGTCATGTTCGTGTACTGTATTAATATGTAAAACAATGCTTGCTGAGAAATAGATGCTCATTATCTAGTAAAAGAAAAAATTAGTGAACAAATAGATGAAAGATTGAACACTGATGGCTGACTGAGTTGGTCTTCATATGTACGCTCCTAAAATGTCAGAATACCACTTTCCCAGGACTAGGTCACCCCGGAAATATGAAAACCAATAGGAAATGTCTGGAAAATAGAAAAGAAGGAAGCAGTTGGAAGCGCCAGCAGGTTAGGGTCCCTAATCAGCTTCCGTTTTATATACACGAGATTAAAGATTCCCTCTGAGTTCTGATTAAAGATGCACAGTTACAAGATTAAATACTGGTGAGTCAAATTAGAAAAGGTTTTACTCCAATCTCAGGATTCATCAAAGCTCTCCTGCCACCCTCTGCCTCACATGAAGCTGCCTTTACAGCGCAGGATTAGAGTAAAACCGCTGGAAGACCTCATGTCCCCGGGCTCTCTGTTACCTTCGCTCCATCGCTGTCCTCATTCAGATCACAGACAATTCTCTTGTCCAGAATCAAAGCTTGTTTCCCCTTGAAGTTTCTGTTTATACCTGTGACCGAATTCATTCCTGTGCCTCTGCACATATTTATTTATTTTGGTGACCCATAGTGTCCTATATCAGATACAGCATGCACGTGTCTCTCATGCGCTGTCACGAAACATATTAAAACTTAGTGCACTTGTCTATTTTAGAAAACATCTTCTTAATCATTCTGGTAATTATGCAAATACTCCCCCAGGGCCAACTATAAACATGTCCTGCCTTTCCTGAGAAGATTTCTGACTGTCTCTCTCTCTCCTTGGACGCCGCAGCAAAGGAATTTGGGCAGACCATGCGATGAATAACTTGACTGAAAAAAGGTTAATATGGTCATCAGGTATCTGAGAAATAAAACAGTCATTGCTTTATTAAAGGCTGTAATTCAGGCGCAAACTTCTATGGTAACAACAAAGCAACCTTAAAGAGATAAAGGACTGAGTTGAAAATGTTGATCTCAACTCTAGACTGGATTTGAGAGGCTGTAAGTTTATGTTCTTGACTTATAAAGAATGAGGTCTGTGGCCCTTTAAATGTGTCTTTTGTTGCAAGAAAACGTAAAAGTTGAAAGAAACTCTCTAGACTTTGCTATTTGAGGGTCAGTAACCTGCTCAGTGATTTCCTGAGATCACTGAAAGTTTGGAGACTCCATGTTCCATGTGGCCTCACAATGAATGAGAAGATCAAGTTTAATCTTTTAGGATTTCCTCTTGCCTCTATAGGAAGCAGCCAGAGGTTTGAGCAACTCAGGGTCATCTAAAAAGGTCTACAAATTATCTTTTTTTCTGTGTCCATTTGTATCAAAGAAGACCGAGAGACATGTACAGAACCAGACTCTGGATTCTTCTGTACAATCCAGGTATATGAAAAAGAACTCATAGTCAGTCAACAGCTTGGAAGAGTTCTGGGAAGGACACTTGCTCCCAACTTTTAGAAGGTAATTTCTATATAAGAATAAGAAATGCAGTTTGTTTACTGTGTGAACCAAAGTCAACAAAGTAGAGAATACTTTAATTTTTCTTCATATATTAAACTTACATATGCCCTGCAGATCACTTTCCTTATTCTTGGATAAAATCTAGAGAAAATTCCACAGGTTTCTTGTGCTTTTCACTCATCAGAGAAATCCTAGTTTGTTAAAATTTGCTGTCAAGTGTTAACATAGTCCAGTCTAGTACAAATCCGCACTTCAGCCTCATACTCAGTTGTGAGCCTCTCTCTTTTCCTCAGCTCTGCTCTTGGAAATAAGTGCGATATTTGCCTGTGCTACGTATTTCCTCTTTCCTATTTTTTTCCCTGTCTCATGCCACTGCCTTCTCCAGGCCTGCGGCGTGAGACAGCCTGCATTAGAGTGAAAAGGGGATGCGCAGTTCATGCTGTTCGTAGGTTTTTCATGGCTATTGGTGATCAAGTGACAAACCTTCACATGCTGGCTTAACTGGGGCCTGTTATCCATGTGTGTGTGTGTGTGTGTGTGTGGTGTATGTAGGGTGTGTGAGGGGTGTGTGTGTGTGTGTGTGGCGTGTGTGTGTGTGTGTGTGTGTGTGTGTGTGTGTGTGTGTGTGTGCAACCTACAGTTGGCATCTTCTGACCCTGTCTCTGCCATCTCATGCTGCAGTGATGTTCTGCAGAGCCCTACTGTATCCCTCAGGAAGGCTGAAGCCTGGCTACCCCCTGGTCTTGGCTGAATTCGTAGGACACATGGGCCCTTGACATTCCAAACTCTAGATAATTCTGAAGCAGTGTCAATTTCTAGTTTTTCTTAAGTCTGTGTGGATTGTTGCTCATTGATTTTTCACTTCATTTGATAAAGAACTTATGTGTAGGTGATACAAACTAAGTACAACAGTGCCTCTGCTCTCAAAGAATTCATAATCTGAGAAGTTTATAATGCATAGATATTTATTGTTGTAGGCATCACAGCAAGGTACTTTGAGATCCTTCTGTTACTCTGGAAATGTTCTTATTACATGAGCACCGTAGGGTATGTAGGGCAGGATAATGGATTCTCCACTTCAGGTCTGACACTATGTTTTGGTTGTGGTTCTCTAGAGAAAAAGAATCCACAGGGTAATCTATCTGTCTGTCTGTCTGTCTGTCTATCTATTCATCATATCTATCTATCATCTACACTCATATAAAGGTATTTGTTAAGGATACAATGTAGGGTAGCCTACAATGCTGTCTACACTGTGGACAGCAAGAGGACCCAGTAGCTTCTCAGTCTAAGAGGTTGGAAACCTCAGAGTAAAAGGGCTCAAGAACAGAGTGCCAATCTAAGGCTGAAGGCCTGGGAGCTTTCTGGAAAGCTGGTGATATGAATTCTCACTGAAAGTTTAAAAAACTGGAGTCTGATTTTCACAGGCAACGGCAGCAGATTGTGCTCAAACAAAATAGAGCTTTTTAATGCAAGCTAACTTCCTCTGTCTTCCCCTTTCAGTTCCATCAGGACTGCAAACCTGTGGAACGGTGCCACCTCTTCAGGTTAGGTCTTCTCATTCAGTATTCTGACCTACATGCCAGTAAATTCTGGAAACACCTCCACAGACACACGGATGTTTCCTTTCCTACTGTAAAGGTATCTTAATCCAGTTCAACTGAATCCAAGATTAACTGTCACATGCTGCAAACACACAACTCCATTATACTCCACTATTTATGCTTTTTGCTTCCTATTCTAAATTTCGAGACATTCTAAGAAACTTCAAATTCCAGCTGGGAGCTCGTTGCAACGGCCCAATGGTTGCTGCATTGAATAGTATGGCATGATTTCTTTGCTGTGGAAACAAGAAAGTTTAATATGCATGAAATCAGGCTCAGGGAGTGCACCTACAAAGCTGTGGTCTCATGCCTGGAAGGCAAGAGGGTTAAGAGTTCAAATTCTGATGCTGGTGCCCACTAGCTTTGTGGTCTTCTCTGTCCTTGAATTTCTTTTGTTAAATGGAATAAAATATTCCTATCTGCTCATAGAAACTGCTAGCCAGATCTAATGAGTTCTAACTTAGTGTTTATTTAGTTCTTACTTAGTATTATATCTAGAATATGAATTAAGTCCCAAGAAATACAAATAATCATGGGAGTGATGATTGAGGTGGAATGTAGTTTAATTTTCTCTACGTGGTACCAGAATATCGAATAAAGACTGGTGTTTGAGGTGGGTGGAACTACCTAAGAATGGAGTACAGTGTATGTGGGTGTCCCCACAGAGGTTACTGATGGCTCATCTCTCTTACCTGGGACATTAGGTGGGATTCCAGAGAGGGATGGGAAGAGAGGACACTTAATCAGACCACCAGTCCTAGGTCTACTACTACATTCCAGGAGGGCTGGGAGACATCAGCGAAGGAGCAATATGAATCCATGGTTTTGAAAAGTTCAGAGCATTCACTGAACCACAAAGAAAAAAATAGGGCAATGGTGTGAACTGTACTGGGACTTTGGGTGTTTTTTTCCCCTGAGATTTGACAGCCATGACCAGAGGATGTCAGCTGTAAACCAGGGTAGTCATCTGAAATTAAAAAGTTTCCAAGTTCAGTCCTGAACTTGACTGTTGCTTACCCATGAACCCCTTGGGAGCAGGATCTGAGTTTCTTTTCCTTTATATTATCCTGCTATCATCTTTCTATATTTGTTTAATCTTTCTAACAAAGATACATGCATTTCTGTCTGTTTCTATTTCTGATACAGCAGTAGGCAGGATTTTCCTGTGAATGTCAGTTGGTTTAAGGGTATTTTTCTTTATTCACACTTAGGTATTTTTTCTTTGCATTCTTATAATTCAAGTTTTAAAAATGAAATGAAGTTAACCATTTATTTGCATTTCAACTGTGGTACTCCTTTTGATTGTGAGCCTATGTTGAAATTACAATTTGGATGGCATTTGTTTCATGACTTAAAATAATACTGGATTATTTTAGTGGAAAATGTTAAACCAATGCCTTTTTGATGAGTAGAAGCATTACATCTGAATAATAAATAGGCTGTTCTTTGTTTTGATAAATAGCTGGGGAAGATCATAAACCCCTGTTATCTTCTGTCATTAAGCTTATCCTGGAGATGTGTGGAGCCTACTTTAGAAATACTAACAAAAATAAATTCATAAATGTAGATTACCCAAAGAGGAGAAAGAAGTGTAAACACAGAGTATGAATAATTTATTTGCCATATAGGAACGCCGAGGAATCTCACTGGGGAAGCACAGACAGGAGCCCAGCTTCTGGTGACTACTGAACGTGAGACACTTCAATAATGATCTTAGTCTTCAGTTTATCTCAGAGATAAACTTGTCAGTTACCACATGGTCAGTTTTCTTCTAGAGGCCATGTGAGATGATTTATAGCAAGTATAATGAATAGCACATACTTTCTGAATAATACCTTGTGTATACAGGGAAATATATCCCAAGCAACTCAAATCAATACTATTGCTTTAATCACTCTAAAGATAGTGGATCTGATTTGAATGTTATGACTCGTTATGGCAGTTTTGTTAATTTTAGGTTTGTATTAGCTAAAAAGGTATCTCTCACATAAGTAAAGTCCTTCTAATTAAAGTGAAATTTTGCTTGATATTTATTTGTCCATTGAAAGATTACTTCAGATCTGTAATTTTCTTCTAGGAATTTTAGCATAGCATATAGAACTTGCCATTTTTAAAGTACTTTTTTTTCAGGTGGAGATCAAGGAAACAGGATTCTGGGTGTGGTTGATGAAATTATTATATTAATATTGTAGGGGCATTGTAAAACACAGTAAAAAAAATTAAATTCTGCTACCTAGGTACACTTGCTACTATTGAGCTATTTTTCTTTGCAGTCATTTCTAGGTTCTGAGAAGGGTGTGATATGTAACACTATATATATATTATATATATATATAATCATATATATGATATGTGATTTATCATGATATAATCATATATCATGGTATGTAAAACATGTGAGTATTTATGTACTTATTTATTTGTTGTCTTTTTTTGAGACTGGGTCTTGCTATGCAGTTGAGGCTGGCCTTGAGCTCACATTGTAGCCCAGGCAGGTCTCAAACTTACAATGATCCTCCTGCCTCAGCCTCCGAAGTACTGGGATTACAGGCAGGCACCACCATGCGTGGCATGTATTTATTATTACTATTATTAAATATTATTATTAATATTATAAAATTATTAATTATTATAATTAAATATTACTTTTATAATATTAATATTATTAAATATTACTTTATTATTAAATATTACTTTATTATTACTTTATTATTAATATTATTAATAATATTAATATTATTAAATATTACTTTTTTACTTTGAAGTAATAATTTATTGACAGAGTAGAGAGAAGTTTCAAGTGCCCTTCACTTTATTTCGGCCAATGGTAACGTTTTACATAACTATTATATCAAAGTCAGGAAATTGACATCAGTGCAATGTGCGTGTATCAGGGCACAGAACCATTCCATTAACATAAACATCTCACTCAGGCTCGTCCTTTGTAAACACACTCATCTCTCTGTCTCCCACCATCCTTCACCTCTGGCAACCAATATCTTGTTCTCCATCTCTGTAATATTGCCATTTTGAGAGTGTCATACAAATGCAACCACACAATATGACTGAAATTAGCCCTTTCACTCAGTACATGCCTCTGAGAGACCTGCACACTGTTGCATGTATCTGTAGTTTAAACCTTTATATTGCTGAGCAGCATTCCATGATATGTACCGCAGTTCTTTTCTTCTATTTTAAAGACAAAAGGAAACATTTCAACAACCAAACAGACATAGACCAGAATAACTCAAAAGCAATAAAGGAAATACGTAATTACAGAGAAGATAATAGGGAACTAGCAATAATTGCTGTATTACATAATGTTATGTTGAAGTTGGTTACTCAGTTATACAAATAAAGGCATGTACGATAGATCAATCAGTCTTCTCCGCCCTGATCTCCATTGTTCCCCCACCCAAGTAGTCATCTTTCCTCTGATAATAACTGTACTTTTTGGTTTATTTACTCCCCAGGGCTCTCATGTTGGGAAGACACATGACTGCTTCAAATTATGCTGTAACAAACATGGGTGCACACAAATTACTGTGGCACTAGGTGGAAAAGCACTCATCCTCAAAGATGGTACAAAGGCAGGGACCCAGGCACACTATGGTCAGCACCCCATTGACAAGCCCTTGAGGCCACTGGGAGTCCAGACAAGTCTGTGGGGTTGCCTCACAAAACCGCCAGGCTCTGCCCCAGTGTGGCGTGCCTGGGAGGGCTGGTCAAGTCCGTGGGGTGTCCCCTGTGGGCCGCCGGGCTCTGCCCTGACAAGACACCTCTGGGCTCTGCTCAGGCCAGGCACTCCCACGGGCCCGGTTGAGTCCACAGGGTCATCCCCGTGGACTGCTGGGTTCTGCCCCAATGGGGTGCTCCTGGGGGCCCTGGTCAAGTCCGTGGGGTTGTCCCAGTGGACCAGCAGGCTGTGCCCCATCCCCATGCTTCTAGGGATCTGGTCCAGGTCCTCAGGGTTTTCGTGTGGCCTGTGGGGAGATCCCCTCCCCACTCAGGCTGCTGAGCTCCCTGTAAATGCCCCTGGGTCCTTCCATAGGCCACTAGTGTCTTCCTGCAGGCTGCCCATGATTCTTTGAGGCTGTCTCTGACCAGCTAGAGGTCGGCCCTATACCCTACTTCCAGGTCTTCACCTCTTCCCACCTCTCAGTCTCCAGTGCTGCTGCATGCCTCCTCTTGCACAGCTGGTCACTGGGCACACTTAACGACGTTGGGCACAAGTGGTGTGAGGTCTCTCCCACCTGTGCTCACTGAGGCAGTGCAGGTGTGTTCTGAGTTTAGTTATTAGTTCTAGGAGACAACTGGAGGAGTTTCTTGGGTTTTTTGTGTAGAGTATGTTTTCATCTCTCGATCTCCAAGACTGCTGCTTTTCACATAATTTGTCTCTATGGGTTTATATGAGATTCATATATGCAAGTGGTGTGAAGTTCCTCTTGGTGCTCATAGTAGTACTTTAGAATGGGTCTTGAAGCCCATGGTCTCAGCCTGTTACTGTCGTGAACACATGTTGGGTGCAGGGCTGCCATGTCTCGAGGTGTTCACAGAGGGTTTCAGGGTGGGACCTGGAGCCTGGTAACTCAGCACGTGCTTCCTGCTTGGTGTTGGAGTGAGAAGGGCGTGGGGCCATCTGGCCCATCTCCATCTGCACCTCGCTCTTGCTGGTGTGCTCCAGTTCCCGTTTGTTCATTGGCTGGATCCCCGGGGATTGCTGTTGCTCCTCTCTGCTGGTAGTTGCTCTTGCAGGGGAGAGGTAGCAGGCCTCAGCCTCGGGGCAGGCGTGGAGCTGGGCATGGCGGGCTGGCTGCTTTGTGTCCTCCTTTTCTCAGGGCACTGATCAGAGTGGGTTGCTGCAGATCGGGCATGCTGCCTTAGTGGCTGTTGTACCTTTTCATCGTCAAGCTGAGTTTGACAGCATCTCTCAGCTGCTGGTGCTTCTTTTCTGGACTGCACTTTCTCTGCCCTGGTTTTGGCCTAGCTCTCGGAATTCCACTCTCCTCTGGCCGAGTTGGGTGGCTTCTGCAAGCATGGGCTTCCGAAGCTGAAGCTATGAGTGTAAGAATGAAGGAATGGTCTGAGGGTGTGTATAGAGTGGTGACGCCATCTTTCTCCTCCTCCTCTTCCTCTGTGCCATGGTGGCCACCTGAGCTGTTCCACAGGGAGGGAATCTTGTTTGCTCTTTCTGATGGCTTCAATTCTCATTTCAAAATCCTTCCTGGGACCTGGGGACCAGCTTCTCTCCTTCTTGTCTTTCTCATGTTGTTATATTCCAGTGTCTGGATGGTGATCCTCCAGGATGACCTTCTCTGCTGCTTGCCCGGTCCCCATCTTCCTGGATGTCTGTACCACAGTGTTAACCATTCACCCACTGAAGGTTTTGAGTCATTTTATATCTTTGTGATTAAAAACTGCAATGAGCAGTGTGTGCATATTTTTCTGTGGACCAAAATTTTTACTTTTGATCAATAAATTCTCAGAAATAGTATTATTAAGTCATATGGTAAATATATACTTAGATTTTTGCTTCCAAGTTATTTTTAAGAAACTGACTCTTTTGAGAACTGCCCAGTTATATGCTAGAAGAATAGCTGCACAATTTTTCATTCCCATGAACAAGATACAAGAGGGAGGTCTAGTTTCTCTGCAGCTTCACCAGGATTTGATGATGTTGCTGTTTTTATTTTAGCTATTCAGAAGGTATATTGACATCTCATTGTGGCCTTAATAAGAATTCATTTAAAATATGACTTTTACAATGGCTGGTACTATCTTTCATCAGCATTTTTTTGAGAGCTATATAGGTGAATTCTTTTCTATACTGGCATGAGCAGTAGCCACTAATATTGAATGATCTTTCTTCAGCAGTTCTCATTTGACTGTACTCACTTACTAAGCTATTATTTTGCCATGAAAAATAATCTACATATTGTTCCCTCGTCTACTGAACATAAATCATTTATATTTTGCCCCAGTTTTAGACATACTTTCATAGGGAAGGAAGAAGGGAGAGGGAAGGGGAGAGGGAGTGGGAAAGGAGAGTAGGAAGGGAGAGAAGGGGAGAGAAACAGAGGGAGAGGGAGCAACCTGATTTAAAATGATTACGCACATCTGAGGTCAGAATGAGAGGCGGGTGAATTGGCTGGTATACATCACTCAGAGGCATTTTAAAGCCCAGGCATTATATAAACATAAAAACTCTCACTGCTTTGCATAGCAAACGCTTACATTTCATCAGGAGATGACTGAGGAGTCTGCCTTTGCCCTTAAGAAGCCACAGCTCATTGTCTGCACTGCCTCCTATCCTCTCGTAGGGAGGGCTGCAGAAGAGATGCTGCAGGGGGAGACTTGCCATGGGTGACTAATGTAGTTACATGGAAGGAGTTTCTTGAAAAGAACAAAGTGCTGCTCCATTTGTGGAAAGACAAGACGGAAAAGGGCTCTCCTTAATGTGTTAAGCAAGAGCAGGTCGATAGATGTATTTGCAAAACTCTCTTCCTTGGAAGAAGCATGTCTTTCTCAACCTGAAAGCTAATGGCTCAACAGTCAATTTAAAAATGGACGTTAGAGCTGAAGAAAATGTGAGGCCCATTAAATTATAGGGGTGCAAAAGAGGGGCATGGAATGAGCCCATAAGTCTGCCAGCTGTGACAGTGCATGGTGCTGGGAAGATGGATTCACCAGCCTGTTGCTGTGCTCCACTGTAGAGCCCGGCAGGTTCCTTTCTGGTGGCTGTCACCTCTGATAATCCTCCTGGGACATGCAGTCGTAGTGTATGACTCCACCAGAGTAGATCTGAGACTTAATAACTCCTTGAATGCCCAGGAGATGGTCTTCCTAATTGACTACTCAGTAACATCATTTATTGATGGTGAGCTGCATTTTTAATGGATAATTAATGACAGAGACAAGAAAATGGTGTAGACAACGCCCAGGTTGCAGGAAAAGCTGTGAAAAAGAAATTGTGAAAGCTACCAGGAAAAGAAACTGACTAAAGGCAAGAAACATGTGAATGAAAAGCAAGTCAGGGATAGAAAAACTCTTTAGTGGGGAAGCAAGAGGCCTGTGATGCACCTCCAGTGGCAACATGAACGGGGAGCCGTCTAGCTGTGCTTACCTTCTGCCTATTAAATCGTTAAAATGACTGGCCTGTGAGAGTCACGTGGGGGCTCTTCTACTTTCTAAAATATTGACTTTAATTTTTAGAGCAGTCGTATGTTTATAGAAAAATGAAGCAAATAGTGTAGAGTTTCCATACAACACTTCTTTCTACCTCAGTTTCCCCTATTAGTAAATCTTGCATTATGGTGGCGCATTTGCTACAATGGATGATGCAGTTTTAGACACGATTATTAACCTAAACTCATCATTTACATACGGTTCACTTTTTGTGAACTCTTTGTTCAGTTCTATGGGTTTGGGCATATGTAGGATAATGTGTGTCCCCCATGCAGGGTCCTACCCTGCTGTCCAGTTTACTGCTTCTTCCTTCTTCTCTTTATCACTGGTTCTGGTAAACCCTGACTTTTACTGTCTCCAATCCTTTTGCCTTTTACAGAATGCGTACAGCTGGAATCATATAGTAGGTAGCCTCCTGCAACGGAGTTACTTAGCAAGGTGCATTTATATGTCCTTCACGTGTTTTTGTAGATGGATAGTTACAATTTTTATAAATTTCAGAATTAAATTATTTTACAGTTAATTTGTATAATTAATTTATTTTGTTGTTAGTTGTTAAATGCACACCTCTGTTAGGTACTGGCTGGAGCCAGAGAGACACAATGAAAGAACTGCCCTGCTGCGTGAAGCCCACGTGGAGAGAGACGATGCGCAGTGGTAAGGCCGTGCGAGCGGGAAGAGCTGAGGAAAGGAGGTGATAATAGAAGGTGGCCTTACCTGCTGTCTCAGGGTCTCAGAAGGGCAGAACAGGAGGTTCTAGCTGGATGCAGGAGAAGACAGGCTTTGATTCCTGTTTTATCAGTAGTCAGGCATGGTGGCACACATCTGTAATCCCAGCACGCTGGCAGGCTGAGCCAGGAGGACTGCAAAGTGCATGCAAGCCTGGTCTGGGCAACTTAGTGAATTAATGAGATTCTCTCAAAATAAAAAGTAAAAATGGTCTGGAGATGTAGCTCAGCATGAAGGCCCTGGGTTCCATCCAAAGTACCACTAAAAGCAAACAAACAAAACCTCCAGCAGTAGAGAAGACTAATACCTTGGAGCAGAGTAAGAAAATGAGATACACAAAATGAAGAATACATTTTGGGTTGTGGTGGCCCTGAATGAATATCTGGTATGTGTGTTTTATATTATTTGCTTTTCTAAGATAGAAGAGTCTTTCCTGGTACTGGAAACAAAATTAATTCTTTTCCCTGAATGGCCTGAGATTACATATGTGTCTTTTTCCTACTGAGAATCATGTCATTTTACAATCAGAAGAAACCTTAGTGGATATTTAGCCTAACTAATTTATTTTACAGATGAGGAGACTAATGCCTAACAATTGTTTTCCCAGCTATTCAAAGAACAGAAGTTCAGGGATGGAGAGGAGTTCTTGTAATTCTGATTCCCATGGTCTTACCCTTGCATTTTTCTAAAGGCAAAGAAAAAAAAAAGAGCAATAAAATTGTTCGAAAGCGGGTTCTAAGACACAGTTCAAAGAGGACAGAGCGGTAGGTGAGCTGTGTCTTGTTCAATTCAGAGGCAGTCCAGCTATTTAAATACCTCAGGTACAGCTTCCCGAAGCAACCATGAATAAAAGGGTAGACAAGAATAGTTGAGGTAGGGGGAGAAGAAAGGAATGGAACCAAACTAAGCAAGGACACAGGATAGAAATGGGGAGAAAGATCTAAAGAGTACTCATGGGATTTGATCCTTTGCTTTAGGCAGGATTTTGCCAAGACTTTTGGGTCAAACATAGGAGTGTAGGACAATTCAGAAATTCCAGACAGCCTAAAGTCATCTAGGAATAGCATAAATTCTAGGAGGCACAGCCAATTCTTGTTGTCATCTGAGAAAATCTCCTGTATGAGGTTGTGATTCTAAGGTGAACCCAGCCACAGATTTTCTCATTTGGTCCTATTTCTCCAGTATTTCATGTTGCTTTACCATATTGTCTTAGGGTGTTTGGACATTTTATTAGGACTGCAGCATGTGTTTCTGCCTCTGCTGGGCCAGGTCAGTATCCTGTGGGTGGATTTCCCAGGAGGATGCGTGTGACCCCAAATAAGAGCTTGAGGGGATTTCGAGCTCCTTGCTTGTCTTCTTTTTCTTCTTCCTTCTTTCCTTCCTCCTTAGCCTCCCACTCATTTTATCTTCTCTTTCCTCTCCCTTTGCCATTTACTGTAGAATAAAATGATCCAATGCCCTCCAAATTATCTCATTTCCTAAAGCTCACTCTTTTGCTGATTAAATTTTAAACTGTATTAGTCAACTTTGTGTTACTATAGCAAAATACTCCAGGCCAGGAAGTTTACCACTAAATAAGTTTATGTGGCTCATGATTTTTCTGATTGGAGGGTCCAAACACCCTGGTGGTAGTGTCTTGATGAAAGTGCCATTGGCTGTTTTACAACATAATGAAGTAGAGAAGGAAAAAGCCACATGCAGGAGGGTCCAAGCGTGTGGGCCAGCCTTGCTGCGTAACAGTCTTCTCTTGTAAGAATTAATTCACATGTGCAGGACTTGATCAACTCCAAGAGACCAGCATTGATCCATTCAAGAGGATGGAACCTGTATGACCTAATACCTTCCCCTAGGTCCTCTTAAAGGTGTCACTACCTCAGTGCTGCCACACTGGGGACCAGCGCATGAATCTTTGAGGGACAAACTGTATCGAAAACACAGTAATTGCTCCGCATATTGTCTCCCGTCCCCTAGGTGCGAGGTTTTCTGTCTACTGTGTCGCTGAAGAGTGGTGGGGTGTGAGTGTTGGGAAAAGAAATTTTGTAAAATTAAAAGCCAAAACATGGCCCCATAGTTCTCCGATCATTTATGCTGACACACACAAGGAACATGGTCCATGGAACCTTACCCAGGAGCCTTGACAAGGAGACATAAGGGTGCCTGGATGTAAGAAGCGTAACAAGTTAATACTTCAAATCATTAGCACATATCGAGTCTTTAATTTATGAATAAAACAGTAAAGTTTAGAGCTGAACTTCATTGTACATTTTTGTTTTGTAGTAGGAAATCAAACTCATGAATTTGCACCTTCCAGGGAGGTGCTGTGCTGCCACGCTATAACCCTGGCTCATGTTCATTGTATTTTTCAAATACTTTCCCAAGTCCAATTTTGCCCATAGAGTAGATACTTGTAGGACTCCTTTGTTGATATGCTCAAGGCTTTTAGTTTGAATCTATTAAAATAATCTCTTTTCCTTGAGCTTTAAATCCTTCTAAATATTATTATCTTTCTTAGAAACTCTGAAGCAGGGTTTGGGGGATAGAATAACAAGAAACTAGAGGCAGAGGTAGAGTTGGAAAGGAACAGGAGCTAGGCCCAGTGCACACACCTACAATTTCAGCACTCGGGAGGCTGAGGGAGGAGGATTGCTGTGAGTTCCAGGCCAGCCTGGGCTACATAGCAAGACTGTCTCCAAAAAAAAAAAAAAAGAGAAAGAGGGATTAAGAACTGATGTCAGCTCCTACTTGGCGGTAGGAGAGCATGAGAAATAGCAGCTGACCCAGCATTTAAGGGTCGTGGAAGGCTTTGTGGAGGAGATGACATATTTTATTTTAAATAAGCTAGGATGGCTGGAGAGGAACAGCATGATCTGGCATCATGCCCTGAAAAGGCAGCTGTCCTCTTGTCTCTCCGGACTATGGAACTCAAGGAGAGTTAAGCGGGGTCCTAGTAGGTATGGCTTGGAGTGGCTGATCAGCTCAAGGCCATGTTGCTTTTCTAGGGTAACAGGCTTTTGGATAGAAAACCTTTGAATTGCATCTTCCAAATGGATAAAAGCTTCTCATGGGAGTACTCTACAACCCTGGAAGCAATAGAAGTCAACCCTGAAATAGACTGGGCCTTTCTGGTTCCCGGTATTTGGGATTTGGGTGGGAGGTTCAGGGGCTGCTTGTTTACCTACATCCCAAAGTGTTAAACACTTACAGTTGGCAGTACACGCCAGTACTTTCCTAATAAAGTAAGATTGTGATGTGGTACTGGGGAATGAACTCCGGGCTTTCACACTGGGTTCCTTCCTCCCTCCCCCAGCCATCCCTCCTCCCTCCTCTCCTCTCCCCTCCTTTTCTCCTTTCCTCTCCTTCCTCTTCCTCCCTTCCTCCCTTCCTCCCTCCATCCATCCCTTTTCTCTCTTTTCTTTTTCTTTCTTTCTTTCTTTCTTTCTTTCTTTCTTTCTTTCTTTCTTTCTTTCTTGTCTGTCTGTCTCTGTCTCTCTCTGTCTGTCTGTCTGTCTTTCTCTCTTTCTTTCTAAGATCCTATTAAATTGCTAAATTGCTCCAGTGGGGATTACGGGCATTGGCCACAATGCTCAGCTCTAATAAATTAGATTTGATGGTTGTATTTATGATTTCTATTTGGTGTCTTCTACCCCTTAACTATTTAGCTCCCCAACAAATTTGTCTTTCATGAAAAGCCCATCCTTTATTAGTGCTATGCTTTTCTGTCTTGGGTTAAGGAAGTAGTTTACAAATTTTGCATGATGTCAAATTCCTCTGGAGTGTTTGTTCAAACAGCTTGCTGAGGGCTCCCATTCCCCTGCAGAGGTCTTGACTCAGCAGGTCTGGGAGAGGCAGTGGTTTTATATTTTTTTCTAATAAATTCCTAAATGATATTTATGCTATTGGCGAGGTCCTGTCCTTTCAGAACCACCAGTATAGGAAGTAATAACTTTGGAGGATTTCTTAAAAATAAAAATGCATTATGAAATGCATTACATGTAAGTCTTCACGTGTCAATGACAGAGAAATCCACTGTCTAAACATCAAATGCCTTAGCATAGATAGAAATGATATTCATTTCCAGTGGAAAAGATAGTTCATTTTGGGAGCCGATATGGTGCTCATATCCCGAGTGCAAGAGGACTGTCTGCATGTGCTGCAGAGCTGAACGACACAGTCAGAGGTGGAAGACCTGGAGCTCACTGCAGAGTCTACCCTCTGGAAGCTGCAGCGTCTACCCTGGAAGGCTAATGAGTCTGAGCTGGGAGGCTGAGATCTGTGCTGGAAGCTTGGAGGCAGACAGCCCAAGGCGATGGCAAAGAAACTGAAGTGAGGGGTGCTTTCTTCTTTCCCCTTTTTATACCATTCAGGCCACCAGCCTATTGGTTGGTGAAACTCATGCTCAGGGCAGGTCTTCTGTTTTCAGGAAACCATTCAGCCATACCCAGAGCTGTGCTAATCCTGTCAGTCGGGTGCTTCTTACTCAAGCTGACACAATAGTTAACTGTCATACCTGGATGCTGAATATACCAATTTCAAGTAACTTTTACTCCTCAATAAATCATGCTTCAAATTTAACATTTATAGTGTTATCATTTAAACACATTTGCAGAACAGTTTAAGTATTTATTGTGAGACCCCCCAGCCCCAATCTTTGTTTAAGGAGCACGATCACTGTGACGGAGAAGGAAGAAGAGGGACAAGAAGGTGCCCTGCAGGACGTTCCCAGAGGGCACCGCTGAGGACGGCCGGGAACTTGTCAGGGTTCAACCACAGGAGCAGGAGGCAGGAAGGGAACACAGTGGGAAGGGAAGATCTTCCGGGCACAGGCCACAAATGATGTCCATTTCTTTCAGGGTTGCCTCTACCATGCTATTAAAGGCCTTCCTGCTCAGTAAGCCAGGCCCCACTGCAGTTCCCCAGGACAATCTTCCTTAATTAAAATCAACACAGTAGACTTTAAAATCTACAAAATTCATTCACAGCAGTATCCAGATTACTGTTTGACTGAATAGCTGAAAGCTATAGCTCAGCCAAGGTGATGCAGTGCACAAGCCATTGCAAAGGTCTGAGCTCTGTTGAAAGAGGGGGTGCCAGAAGGTGAAATTGGCCTTCTGGGCCAGCAATGCAAATCTTTACCACATTTCAACTTTGAGTGTACCATGTAGTTAAGAGTTATGTCCTAATAGACTTGGAGAGAAAGAGAAAAAAATGCCTTCATCATGGTTCCTGCCAGTGTGTGAAAGCTGAATGTGAGGAGGAAAAGTTGTTTTTGGAAACTAGGAGCTGGTTCACCTTTAAAAAGAGAATCACCTGCCTCTGGCAAGGTGGAATTATAGCACTATCCCAGATAATTTACAGTGGTAAATTTATCACTAGCCTGGCAGGGAGATATTGAAGACAGAAGCTCCTGTCTCTCAGCATATTGGTAATGCAGACCTGGACAGCAGGTGAGATTAGGAGCCCCCATCATGAAATTGCTGCCCTTTGGTCTCTGGGTGTAGGATGAGAGATGGATGGGTGAATGGCTATTGATTTAGTGTATCATAAAAGTGACATTGGGCCTAAAGGAGGATCTGTGGTTTACTAATGAAAGACCCATCCTTCGTTGTAAAGCCCATGACTTTCAGGTCAGGGTATAATCACTTGGCAAAGTCAAGTAAACTCCTAAGAACTTGGAGCAATGCTATTGGTGAAGGACAGGAGAAAACACTACTTATAAAATATCCACCTTTCAAGAGAAAACTGCCTGAGATGGGGTGGAGTCAATGTGAAGCCCTTAAGTTACAGCCCATCAGGAAAAATAATCCAGCTGGGTTGGAGAAATGGAAAATGTACTGGTTGATCTTCTCTTTGAAAGGATGTTGTTCCCTTAGGATAGGTTTGCAACATCATGTGCACGCTCTCACCAAGGTCCACTTCAAATCTGCTATTGGTCTGTTCTCAGCTTTCCTCTTCAATAATTACCTGTCCTGTGAATAATACTGTGAGACATATATTTTAAATTGTCTGATTTCTGAGGGATGCTGTGGTAATAATGATGCTAACTTTGGAATTCACCTATTTGTGGTAGATCATGAGATGTAATGCTAAGGTCTGGTTTTATTTACAAGTTTACCTCTCTCCCCGCTACTCCATCTCTTCCCTGCAGAGCCAGGACAGATGCTGATACTTCTTTCCATTTCCCAGAAAAAGAGACCTGATATCTTTGGAACAGCTAGGATCTCATTCTGTTACATCTTAAATCACTACAACCACCTATGTGACCACTGCAGACATGCTGTGTTGGTCATTATAAAGAGATATTACTATCAGACAACTGCAATGCATTTATTCCAACATGTAGCATCTTTCAATTTTATCATCTTTTGCATTAACCAAGTTCTGAACGCTTAGTTGGCATATAGGTTAATGGAATTCTACTGATCCATATGATGTTGGATAATTTACTTAGTTCTTCTTAATACTGAGAAAGTTATACAGCGGATGGATTAAATGAGGTCATCTTCCAACTCCCGGGTTCTGGGATGGTCTTTCAGCCAATCACAGTTCAAAATATAACATCTGTGGAAAATAAGACTTAAGTTGGATGGTTTGTCTTTGTTGGGAAAATAAAAATCAACAACCATTCTAGTAGGAAGATTTGCATCCCCAAAAGATCAGTTATGCCAGGATTTATTTACACATAAACACAGGACTGTTTAGTCACTCTGGACAATTATGGTTATTATCTTCAAGTGGTATTAATATCACAGAGGGAACTGCAGCTTGTGGTCCTTCCTAAGAGATTTAGATCATTTCAGTGGGGCTCACGATTTCACATCAAATAATGACTCACAATAAGGTAAAGTCCAGAGGCTCAAAAACTAACATGAGAGCAGAGGAAAGAACCTGTAGCAAATTCACAAGTTAATGAGATTCCTGATGCAGGAGCATGTATTTCCTAAGAAGAAATATCCCTATGAATGATATGGATCCTGAACTTAGGAGGAGTGATAAGAACCTTGGAGACTTCTTCCTGTGGGCAAAGCACGAGAGGGCCAGCCCACTATTTCACAGATGTGTGATTCTGCTTCTTTCCAGTTGCAGCTATTAACCCTCCTCCACCCAGCTATCTCCCCAGGCTCCTTTTAGATGTATGCCTGCCTTAACTTCCCACTTTCTGCTGTATTTGGGGTAAACCTAATAACTTTTTAATTATTTATTTATATTGCTAAAGATGATGGGAAAAATATGTGGGTTGACAAAAGTCACAAATCCCAAAGAAAGACTCAAAATACATTGATGTGGTTGTCTCTAGAATTCCCTGAACCATAAGCAGGGTTATAGGTAAGTACTGGGAGCCTCTTCAGTGACTTTCTTCCATCAAGACACCCTACTTTGTATGTTAGTGTCTTACTTTCCCTGCCAGTTCCTGTTTATTTTGGACGTTTGCCCAGCATACTCAGAATTCAGCCAAGGTCCAGGAGGTTTGGTGGTATTGGTACCTGGACTGTGCTGGTCTTCACTTTTTTGTTTTTCTTTCTTGATATTCCTGGTATCCCTTCGCTGAAGTTTGGCCTACTTTCTCTTAGGGACCTTTAGTTCAAATGACATGTCCACAGGTGATTAATTTAGATTGTGATTAATTTAGATTATTATCGCCACTCTTGGCTTTTATTATTTTCTTTCTAGTTCACATCATTATTTAGGTTAAATCATCTTTACAAGTCACCTGAGCTTCAGACAAGTGGTTTTCTAGTGGTGTGCTGTAAATGTTCAGCGATGCAGTCTCAGACAAAGAAGAAAACCCTGACTTGTAGCATGCCCAATTTCTGTGGTATAAATACTGCCAATGTTGCTGACTTCAAACTCCCAACAAGATGCCAACGACTCACCACTGGGAAAAGATGCACAACCCTGGCTTGTAGTAGCTCCTGCCCACACCTCTAACCAGTTTTCAAATTTGTGGAATGCAGTGCTGTGGCTTGGAACATAGAGAAAGCAACTTATTTCTTTTTTATTATTACTGTTTCTTTTCAAAAACAATTTGTTAATTGGGAAATTCAGCTCACTGCCACTCTCAGAATCAAAAGAAATATTGGGCTGTAAACTGCTAGCCTGGATAAAGATCAAAACTCAAACTCTGATGTGCAATTTCTACTGAAGTCCCCACTTCCTAGAAGAAATCCCAAACAGATCCTGTAGATTCTTCAGTGACTTTTTAAAATTAAAATGTCCACTAAAATCTAATAGAAATGCAAGGCAGGTGGACATCATGTGCCTGTCTTATGATCGAGAGGAGAGACACCCTTTCCTTGTGGAGGTAGAAGCTCTCAGAAGTGGGGGTGCACCTGAGGGCCATTGATGTGCAGTCTTTTAGGGGAGCTCAGGAGTACACACTGGGCTGGAGACAGGGATGGAAACCCCACACAAGGAGCTAAGTCTAGACAGGCTGTGAAAGGTCTTCATCTTCTGGTAAAGAAGTGTTCTAGGCCCAAGATCAATCTTGCAGGGCCAAGCACTGGACTGCCTTTACTCCCTAAATGATCCAGCTTACAGTTTTGTGACTAGAGTGGCGTGGAAACAGTATCCACATTCAGTGGATTTTGCACTTTGAATTTTGAATTTTGGTCTTCATGCAGGCTAGCAACTCATGGTCTAATACTGTCTCATGTTGCTGGGCAGGGGCAGCGACCTGCAGCTCCTGGCCATCCTCACAGTCACAAGGGGACATAGCTGAAACTCTATACTGTATTGTGCTGCTAAGCCATGATGTTTGGTAGGTTAGGTTAAATGCATCTTCCACGTACAATGTTTTCAATTTAAAATGAGACTCATGGGACACCAGGCCCTCACATGTCAAGGAGCATCTGTATTTCCTCATCTTGCTTTGTTACTCCCTGAAGCCCCCCCATGCTGCTTCTGGTTTATCTGGGGCTGAAGGCTGTTGCAGAGAAGGGTGGTGAAGGAAAGTTTCATTTCCCTGTGACAACTGGTAGGGGTAGGGGTAGGGGTAGGGGTAGCTGATGTCCCCAGATGCCATTTTCTTTTGTACATTTTCATGACTCCCTTACAGAATCCTACCTGAGGCCTCCAACTCTGGTCTTGCGGCGAGGTGATTCCCCCACCAGTTGGCTGCTTCCTACCGCTCTTCAGTTCCTGAGTCTGGATCACATTTAATTTCTTTCTTCACTTCTGTCCTGTTCAACTTCAACCTTCACGGCTGACTACCAGCAAGGGCCTTCGCGTACCCACCCTCAGCAGACTGTGGTGGTTATTCTTTTCCCACTGGAGTTTCTTCCTTGGAGTTTGAGGAACACACATCCTCTGAGGGGCTCCCTAAAGCCATCTTGCCTTCACTACAGGTCAGATGGAAGAACCACAGCCCCGGACGTCAGAAGCTTTCCTCAGTCTGCAATCTCTTCGGCCCTCTCATGAGGACCTTTTGGCTTTCACATGTGCCTTCCCTTTGAGCTAATAACTCCATTCCTGGAAATCAATTCTAAGGAGTAGTCCCAAATAATGAAAATGCTTTCTGCTCAGAGATATTGTTCTCATCTCCTTTTAGCTTCCTCTACTACACTCTGGTAGGAGGGTGAATGATCAAAGCTGTGAAGAGCTTTAGCCACACCTTTGCAAGTCACTCAGAAATTATGGGGACACTTGTTGTGGAGTGTCTTCCCTGTAGGATCTCAGGTGAAAATGTGAGACAGGGAAGGTTACATTTTAATATCCTTCTACATATTTGGGTCCCACAAAAGATCTCCTCGTTAAGTGTGAGTCCCCACATTTTTCTGTCTGACAAGACTAATTCCCTGCTCTGACATTTTATATCTTTACAATTATTTGTGGTGGCAAGCTTCCAGAGCACTTCACATGTTTACTACATGTGCTGGCTTTCTGGTTTATCTAAAAGTGCACCACCCTTTCCCCTGAGGTTTCTTCTTTTTATGAATTATGTCTGATAGGCAGACTACAAAAATTAATTTTCACAGAAAACTATTACTGTATATTTTATGTGTGCTATAATTCAAGAGAAATGAAGGTATTTTTATAAGTCTCTATCCACTGCAAATTCTCATAATCATACATATAAGAAGGATGTTAACTGGTTAGACTCAACTAAAGGGCTCAAGGAAATCTGTTACTTTTGATTTTAAGGATTCACTTGCGGTTGCAGTAAATGACATTTTACATGTGCAATTGGAAATGGGCTTTATTTGAAGCACTTTTTATATATGGAACTTGTGAACTACAAAAGAATCTTGATTTTACATCAGGCTATTTCACATCTAAAGGTTATCACTGATTTTATTTGAAATAACTTGCTTTTTAGAATACTAAAAATTCAGATCCCATTGAAGTAATTAACTTGTAACCTTCGGAGTATCTATCTACCAATCTGGGTAGACTGTCCTGTCACTATAGTGAAATATTAAATGCCTATGAAGGATTATAACTATATGAAGAGGTGAAGTGATAGTGTTAGACGTTTAAACATATTGATACTATATGGTATTATACTCAGGTATTATTTTACCTTTATTTATATATTACATATAGATTATAATATTTTATTGTTGAAATTTCTAAAAACCACAAAAACTATTGAATTTTATAAAATGGTAGAAATGAGTCAAATATGAATTAAATACAAGATTAATTAGCTTTTCCTGGTAAGTCTGTAAGTACTTTGATTACACAGTATAATAAAGTACAGAGTACATGACATGTTCACAAATCTAAACTTAACTAGAAATAATCTGAAAAATAAAAAGCAGGGCACATAAAAATTAGAAAAGATCACCAAATGACCCTAAAATGAAAGGTTAACAAATAGAAACTTTATTTTTTTCATTAGTAGATTCAAATGTTATAAAATTATTAACATCTCAAATTAACCTGTCATTTTAATGTAATTATTCAAAGTTATCATGGGATTTTTTTTTGAGAGGAACTTTGTTTAAAACATAATAAAAACTTGCAAACAGAATGCAAAAGCATTTTTGTAAAAAAAGATGCTAATAAATAGTAAGAAACTACCATATACAGGAAGTATAAGGAAGCCAGGGCACTTCAAGCAGTATCGGCCGGACACAGGCCCATCTCTGGAACCAGACACCTTGAGTGAACTCTATCATGTACAAGTGGTCAAAGGAATAGTTGTTACAGTGTTGGAACAAATTGTTATCTGTTTACAAAAGTGATATTTTAGGAATGTTATGTCTTACCCTATACTACAAGATAGCCATCTAGAAGTCATATAATTCAAAAAGTTTAGAAGAAATGATCGGATCTCTGGAATGAGGAAGCATTACAAAATTTAAAACTATAGTAATGAGAGATGGGCTTCAGGGTTCCACAGTGTATATTCAGTTTTCCCTGCACCATTTATTAAGGAGGGTGTCCTTTCTCCAAGGTCCTTTTGTTGAGAATCAGTTGGCTAAAGATGTAAGGGTTTATATCTGGAATTGTTGCTCTGTTCCATTGGCTGATGTATCCATTTTTATGCCAATACCACACTGTTTTGGTTACTATAGCTCTGACTATGTCTTGAAATCACATATTGTATTTCCTCCAGGTTTATTCTTTTTGCCCAAGATTGCTTAGGTTATTGGAGCTCTTTTGTGTTTCCATACGAATTTTAGAATTGTTTTTCTGGTTTTGTGATATTGGCATCTTCATGGGAATTGCATTGAATCTGTAGATCACTTTTGGTAGTGCACATTTTAACAATATTATTTCTTCTAAGCTGTGAAAATGGAGATCATTTTTGTATTTTGGTGGGTTCTTCATATTCTTTCTTCAGTTTTTGTAATTTTCACTGTAGAGTTTTTTTATTTCTTTGGTTGAGTTGATTCCTATGATTTCTTGGTAGCTATTGTGAATGGGATTGTTTTAATGATTTGTTTTTCATCAAATTTATTATTGATGTATAGAAAAGCTACTGATTTTTATATGTTGATCTTGTACCTGCTACTATATAGATTTTTTCATAGTCTTTTGGTATAGTCTTGGGGTTTTTCTATGTACATGATCATATCATCTACAATTAAGGAGAATTTGACTTCCTCCCTTCCTATTTGTATGTTTTATTTCTTTCTCTTTTGCCTTTTTCCTCTGGCTACAACTTCTAGGACCATACTGAGTAAGAATAGTGGTGAATCTAAGACATAAAATAAGACCTGAAATCTGAAAGTACTAGATATAAAGATAAGAGGAATGTTTTAAGATGTGGTAGAGGCAGTGATTTGCTGGATAGAAATCCAAAAGCACAGGAAACAAAAGCAAAATTGACAAGTAGGATTACAGCATACTGAAAAACTTCTGCCCAGAAGACAAAGCAATCAACAGAATAAAGGGACAACCTGCACGTAGGAGAAAATATTTGCCAAATATCCTTCTACTAGAGGGATAATAACCAGAATATATAAGAAATTTAAAAAAACCCTCAACAACAACAGCAACAAAACAATTAGCAACAGTAATCCAGTTAAGAAGTAGACAAACGACATGGTTAAATACTTCTCAAAAGAAGTACAAATAACCAACAAATACATGAAAAATGCTCAAGATCATTAGCATCAAGAAACATGCTAGTAAGATGTTATGTCACCCTGGTTAGAATGGCTGTTCCCCAAATCTATATGATGACAGATGTTCATGACAATGCAGAGAAAAATAAATTCTCATACACTGCTGGGGGAAATGGACAGCAGTGCAGCTATCATGGGGAAGAGGAAGAAGGTGCCCCAAAGATCTGAAAACGGAACTCTCATTTGCTCTACTTATCCCAATTCGGAGTATATACATCCAAAGGGAATGAAACAACTTTGGGTCTGCATCCCAGGAACGGAGTTACTCATTCAAAAGAAAGAACTATTTGAAGCTTTTGGATTTGTGACCAACCTTTTTATCCAGAAGATTTGCTACAACAATTTGCAGCCTCACCAAGAGACACCCACCATAGTAACTAAGATACGGAATCAGCCTAGGAGCCCATCCACGGATGAATGGATAAGGAAATTGTGATACGCATAGACAATGCAGTGCTATTTAACCATAAAGAATAATGAAATCCCATCACTTGTGGCAAAATAGATCGAACTTATATAAAGTGAAAAAAACAGACAAGGGACAAATACTATACACTCTTTTTCAAAAAAGTCATTTGAAAGTAGAATAGTGATTACTAGAGACTGGGAAAACTGGGTGGGGGGACGGTGGAAAAAGTAGGTTGGATTTGCTCAGTAGATACATACAGAAATATCAAACTGAAGCCTATTAATATGTAAAATTAATAGGTTAAAATATTTTTAAAGGGAATAAAGATAAAAATAAAGGAAAAAGTATGTTAGTAATGTACATAAAAACTTATGCTTGTAAAAATAACCAAGGGGTAAACTCTGGGGAATTGTTGGAATGAACTATAACCCAGGTTCAATAACAGAAACATTAAAAGCATGAATGATAATATGCAGCAATCATTAGAAAATCACAAAAGGCAGCAACAGCAAATACATGAATAAATAGGAACATTTTAACACCATAATAATCAAATATGTGCAAATTAAGGTGACAGAAAATGTTATTTTTCCTAGCAAATTAAGAAACATAGTTAATTTACTTTTAATGAGAGTAGGGTAAGGGGACAATGAAACAAAGGTGTCTATACATTGTAAGGGAGAGTGCAGATTGTTGCAAATCTTCTGGACAAAAAAGTTGGTAGCAAATCCAAAAGCTTCAAATATTTCTTTCCTTTGAATGAATAACTCTGTTCCTGGGGCACAGTCCCAAAGAAGTAAGCACCAATATCTCTCTAGATAGGTGTATTTTTTTTTTTTTCATTTTTCAATTTTAACATTCCAAATAGTAAAATAGCTAATGTAAGGTACAACAACTCAGTGAGATTTATATAATTCTATTAACATGCTTTTGTAAAAATTTATCATAGGAAAATGTTCATGTTACAATATTTAGAAAGCACAGGTTGTTTTTTAAACATAAGTATGAGTCTGTTTTGTATGTAGTAGTTCACATATAAAAGAATAATACTTGTGTGAAAACAGAAAGTAAAAAAGGATAAAATAAAACCCCAAATTTTATTTAGATAAATGAAAAAAATCAATGCACCAAATTTTAACATTGGTGCTGTTTTGGTTAGTAGGAATATGGTTGAGTTTTTCTACCACTTTCTTTCTGTTATTTTCTATAATGAACATATGTTACTTTTAGAAGGAACAAGAAAGTTTTAAAAGTAGTGCCCCTGCCTATAGTGGTTTCCCTGTACTGATTTACATAAATGTATGATTTTATTGAGTAGAAATCCATGAGCACAAAATCCACATCCTATTATAGTTTGTTGGTTTTGGAACTTATTAGGAATCCTTCCCACCTTAAAGAATATAAACCTATTTCTTTAGTTCTGCAGCATGAGTTAAAATGTGGAGTAGGTGCTAACATTCCTTTTCTTTTTTTCTTTCTTTCTTTTCTTTTTTTTTTTTTAAAAGAACATTACTTTTAGCACAAACTCTCTACCTAGCCCTGAAAATGTCACTGGAAAATTGTAGTCCTTAACCTAAAAGCTTAAAATCTAAATTATATGGATGAATCAGTTTAGACTCATGAATAATATGAAAAGGTCTTTTAATCATAGAAGCCCTGGACAATGAAATGAATCGCTTTGCGGTTGGCTATTTCTATAGAAGATGAGATTATTTTCCTTCCCTAGAAATATTTGAAAGAGTAAATTTCGCAGTTATCACTCCGACAGTGTGGGGAAAAAAACAGAGCTATAAATAGGCTGAAAAACAAGTGAGCCGGGAGGGAGGGAGGGAGGGACAGACTGAGGGCAACAGCGGCTGAAAACCAGCAGTGGATTAAACAATGGGGCCTGTAGACTTCCGCCAGAGGCCTAAGTGAGCACGGCCAAAAGGACCGCCAGAGTGTACAGACTGCGGTGATTTTCAGATGCCTGCCTTTAAGGACTGTAGAAGGATTTATAAGTCAGGGCCTTTGGAATTAAGTAACTCTTTGTTACCATCTCAAGAATAATAACATAATAACATGACTCATAATGGACATTAGGAATTAATATTAAATGAAATGAACATTAGGAATTAATATTAAAATCCTCATATTTTAATCCTTCATCTTGAAAAACATGTTTTTCACAATTAGTACAGAATATTTACACTTTTCTAGACAGTACTCATAGCAAAGCGGTGTTACTCTTAAGAAGTTGACCTCAAATACAGACTGCCCCCAATAAACTCCACTGCAGCAGTCTCCTCCTAAGACTAACTGGGTCTACCTTGTCCTTTAGTTTTTCTAAAGAGCTTTTATATGCAACATCCACAACTTGCAACTCATTCTGCAATTTTAGTGTACAGAGGTAAATACTTTTTCCATAACTGATTTCTCCTTCTTGATAACGTATCTACTGGTTAGTAGGGAAAAATTACCTAAATACGGATGCCAATTTCAAGCTTGACAGCATGCAGCTCTGTGATGTGATGGCGGTTGGTGTCTGACCAGGGCCTTCTGTCCCTCAGCTCCTCTCCCCAAGGAGGAGTCCAGCATCAGGGGAAGCCTTGCTTGTTCCTGCTGCTGAGTCCAGGCACTGGTTTGGACCAGTCTTAGATTCTGCTCTGAATGTTGTGTGTTAGTTTGGGGCAAGCTTTCCTTTGTTCTTTGGGTCACTTTGGATTTGATCTCTTCCTGAAATGGCAGGGTTGTGACTGGAGAACTCCCTGTGCTTCTTAATGTCTTAGGCAGTGTCGTAGGGAGTGTCTTAGGGAGTGTCTTAGGCAGTGTCATAGGAAGCGTCTTAGGCAGTGTTCATTTCTCAGTGGAAAAAAACTTTGTGTATGTTATTTCCTTAAACAAAACTTTCACAAACTCACTTGTGTATGTTGTGTGCTTGTATAGGCATGTGTGTTTGTGTTTGTGTTTGTGTGTTTTTCATGGGGATAAGCAAGATAGGGAGGGAAAACATAAGGAGTACAACCTATTTAGTGACTATTAAGTGGTAGACAATTATAGACATTAAGTATTTATTTTTCATTGAGACCTTTAATTTAAATTTGATTTAATTAAGTACTTAATTTTCATGGAAACCTTAGTGTTGGTTATTAGGATCACCTTTTAATCAGTGAAGAAAGTGAGACTGAAGTGTGATATTAAAAATGAAGCCCATGTTTATTTGATGTCAAAGTTTATGTTCATTCTATTATTTCCCAAGAATGGTAAAAATGGGGGTTTTCAAACATGTCCCTTCGTATTCATTTTGTAAAACTTTAACACAAAGCATTCATACCTGTTTATAATTTATAGTTTTTTATAGAAATGCTGCAGTAGATCTTATTAAATGTTTTTTTTTAGCTTGTGTCTGCCTATGTTTCAACTTTGCTTCTATCTCTGTATATGTATCTTTGGTATTTAGTAAGAATAAATATATTTCCATGTCTTTATTATGCAGTTGTATTTTTTCTCATATTGTTATCTAATTTCAATTTTAGTGCTTTGTCATTAACATACGTCTTAAACTGTATGTTGTACAAACAAACTTTAGGCATATTTGATACCAAATATGTTTCACTCTACAGATTTTTTTTTAATTGAAAATTTTATAATATAAAATTGATAACCTTTCATTTACGATCTTACTTGGTAGTTTGAGCTTGGGAAAGTTACTATTCGTCTGTAGATAAAACATTTTGATTATTTTAATTTTTGTGAATGTGTTAAAAGATTCTCTTACAAATGGGAAGGGGTCTAAGAGACCAAGGGGGAGGAATGAAAGGGAGGGGAAGGGAAAAGTGGAATAAAGATAATCCAGGTACAGAAATCTAATGACTTCGATGAATGTAATCATTGTGGGCCATAAACATGAGCTAAGATTAATAATATGAAAATGGGGAAAGGGAAATTAAAGGACAGAAAGAGGGCAGAGGGAAGAGAGAGGAGAATAAAACAAACATGCTGTAGTGGTACATCCCCACTCCCCAAGATAACTGTCACTTGCAGGTATCGCCAACTTGTACTGATAAAAAATAAAAATTAACAAAGAAGGATAAACTCGAGTCATTGGCAGGAAAATGAATCCACCCTGACACTGTAATGTTAAGTGAAGTATATCAGACACACAAGCTTCACTATCACATGACTTTTCTTACATGAGAAACGCAAATTATAAAGAAAGAGCGAAATAAAAGATACTAGGAAGAGGGAGACAGTGCTTTCTCAGAGGGGGAGGGGAAGGAATGAGGACGAGGAAAGGACTGCAGGTGTGTTACGCGCATGCGTGAGCGCCACGGGAGGAAGGCAGACGTTATACACCGCAAACATGGAGTACTGAAAAAAAGCAACTCATTATCTATTAATAGAACTATAACATAAACATAATATTTTATTAATTAAATAAATATATTACATATTAAAATGATCATTTTATAGACCTTGAATATTTAGTGAGTGGTTAAAGATCTTAAATGATTTCTTGTAAGTGTCCTTTGTCAATAGAACATATTAGTAAATTTTCTTTTAATGATAGCTTCAGAAGTTTATTTTATTAATGTTGTTCCCGTATAATGTGAATTCAATTTCTGATTTCTTTAATCTGCTCTGTTGGCCCCTTTTCTATATTTTACAACCAATTTAAACTGCTTTAAAATTGTTCTTTCATAACGTTTTAATAATCATAAAACTTCTCTTAAGGTAATTTTTTTGGTCACATTTTAAAATCTATGATATGTTTTTTCAGTATTTCTATATTATTTTAAATAATTTTTTGGAATTCATTTTAGATACATTTTGTTACTGTCCTACTCCTCTATATGAGGAATCTGAGTAGAATTGTAATTCTTTTATAAAATAACTTTGAGAAAGTATTAATCTGTTTACCAAAGACTAAACTATTACTCTTTATTAAAGGTTTTTATTATCTATTGTACTTAACATTTCTATTATAAATATTCTCTTTGGATTTCGTTAAGCTATTTCACGAATATCTTCTAATTTTATTATTATTGAGCATAGATCTTTTTCTTATGCTTTAGCTACCTTCTATAGCATGTAAGACTTATATATCTTATTTTTCCATTCATTAAATTATTTTATTATTTTTAATTAGTAATTTATCTTTAAATTATTTAAAGACTCACTTGGCCCTTTTAGTTATGCAATTATTCTTATTACATATAGTGGTTCTTCAGTTCTCAATATTATTTTTATATCTCACTTGAATCTTGATAATGCTGATTATTATATTAAAAACAACTGTAGAAGAGATGTCAATTAATTTGTCTGCTCTGTCCAACCTCCCTTCCTCTTCTGCTCTGCAGATCTGGAAGCTCTGCTTACTAGCGAAGAATGATATAAATGCTGCCTAATCATGGTGGATTGGCAAAAAATGGGCCACATGACTTTGAGAAAGCCAAGCCAGGGCCATCCGGTAATCAGCAGAGACCCATGTAAAGTTACAGCTTGCTGAGGCAGGTGCATACACACACACACACACACACGTATATGCACACACATACATGCACTCCATAGAAACAATCCAAGAGATCATGTGACTTTGGGGTCTGAGAAAGAGAGAGACAGAAGCCATTCCATATCTTTTAAGCTTTTGTGGGGAACATAATACTGGTTTTAGATGGAAACATAAAAATGACATATTTTCTATGATCCATCTCTAGTAAGTTGCTGCTTTTCACAAGCAAATGTCTTCTGACCAAGCAATATTGATGCTAGCTATCTATTTTGCTTGTATTTAAAGTAAAAGCTGTGTCTTAGTTACTTTTCTCTCATTGCTGGGACAAAGTAAGGAAGGAAAGGTTTATTAAGCTCATAATGTGTAGAAGTTTCAGTCTGTAATTGGCTGGCTCCAAGGCAGGGTGGCACAGCACAGGGGCAATAGTTCAAGTTGTGTAGCACTTACACCATCTCTGCGCCTGCCTCTTGCTCAGGATGAGGAAGTCTGCAAAGTGAGGACCATGTTGAATCACTTGAACTTCTAGACTTTTCTAGTTAACACAGTGTTTCAACCACTACAAGCTGCATTTGTTTCAACATTTAACTTAATAAAAACAATTATAGTAAGGTATAATCCTTTTATTATTTATAAAATATTTTAATACTGTACTGAAATTTTCTCTGTCTCTCTCTCTCCCTTTTTTTTTGGTAGAGCTGGGGTGAGGGTTGAACCCAGGGCCTTTGAACTGAGCTACATGCCCAGCCCTTTTTCAGGTTTTTGAAGTTGCCCGGGCTGGACCAGAACTTGTGATCCTTCTGCCTAACACCTGTTGAAATGATTAAATACATTTTTCTTATTTAATGTGCATGTTACATATCTATAACTAATCAAATACAGTATATTAAACTATAGGCTCAGCTTTCCTGGCATTTACATGATCTGTGTATCATGTTACTCAACGAAGGGAAGAGAGCATTTCTCAAAAGATACAAGTCATGTCTTTCACTTATTTTAGAGTAGCACCCCAACTGCATTGAGAAAGATATATTAAAATATATATTTGATATTAATTGTTAGCATAATATCCACTTCAATTGTCCTGCCTCATGGTCCTGATTCTCTTACATTTTCAATTTTTTCTCTTATCAAAACTGATCTTTTTGTAATTTCAAAATACATTTTAGACAAATAACTGCTTGCACCATGGCAGAATGAGGTGCTGCTGACCGACACTTCTTTCACCCTTTTTGCTGAGTATCACTGAAACAGTGGGACTGGACACCTTCCTGGTGCTGCAAACAATGCCTTTGTGAGACGTGGCTCAATTAGCTTTCCAAATGCGGTACTTAACTATAGGCATTGTTACTTCTTTCCCCTCAGCTTTTAAATATAAGCCCCTCTTGCCATACAGGAAAGCTGAAAACTAGTAGGATGGATTCAATGTTTATCACTATTTTTTTTTTTAACCCTAGCTTCTTCATTCTCAAGTTTTAAACTAATTAGTGAGATTTTACTGTCATTGAAAAGGAGTTCAAGGATGCTTTTCATCCTTCATTTACTTTTCTCTCTAAGGATGTCTGTTTGATGCTCTTGAATATCACCTCTTCCCTGGAGACAGTTCTCTGGGCAGCACAAGTTCTTTTCCTAAAATTTCCTGGAACTTCCATTGTCACCTGGTATTTACTGGTGTGATAGAAAAATCTAGGGCAAGCATGCTGCTTCCTTCTTATGGGTAATTTGCATTGGGTGTTGGGAGCCTATGTAATTATCTATTCTTGATATTTGGTTAGTCCGGGAGATGAGTCTCAGAATTGAGGGTTCTCTATCACAGCTGGTGTGCTTAAGCATGATATATATTTTTACTCTCCTGCATCAGCTTTTATTTCACTTTCAGGCTACATTTTCCTTGCATTCTAACTTACACCACATATTTCCAGTTTTATTTGTTGGATCCTCTATCTCAGGGCAACAATACTTTTTAGGAAGAACTGCTTTTATTCCTCCATGTAATGTTTTCCCTTTCTAATTGTTTGACTGTCCTTTTAAAAATCTGCATGCACTGTCATTATTTTCAAGTTTCCACATGTTATTACTTTTTAGAGTTTTAGTTCAGAAATGACGTTAATTGAAGAAGCGTTTTATTGCCTTGACTCTACAACCTCCATTTTCATCCCACTCTGTCCTTTATTCATTTTATGTTACCCAATTAACACATTACTGCATAGTACCATTGTGCAGGGATTTTCTTCTGTTCATTGAGTAAGGTTTTCTTTTGGTTTAGTTGTTTGTCTTTTCAATATTTTGCTTCTTTCACTACTTCTGCCCCATTCACTGTCCCAATTGTGTATTTGTCATACTGTATCTTTTCATCTCTTTATGATGTGACAGTTCTGTGCTGATAATCCCTTTGGCCGGACTTAGAGCCAGGCCTTCTTACCCTCCTTCCATCCTATATAAAAAGTTTCTTTCCTCTACAAGCTATATTTTGAAAGCCAACTTTTTGGCCTCCTACCCATGTTAGGTAGCCTAAGGAACAAATAGAGAAGAAAAGTCACTGAGAAGCTCCCTTTTTGGATACTTGTATGTTCTTGCTTCAAGATTTCACTTAACATGTGTGTTTAGTAATTAACTAAGAAGCATGTCGTATTTCCACAAGGAGGCCGGGAGGTGCCCTAAGCTCCAGCTTGTTCTTCAATATAGAATGTATTTCTAGAGGTTGAGTCATGTGGGCTACTTCCTCCATCTACCTCGCTTCACCTAAAGAACCATTCCATTGCTCTTCTGTTTAAGAGACACAAGTATGCACTCAGTTTGCTTCAGTTCAAGTTTGTGGTTGTTAATGAACAATTTCAGGGTGTTGTAAACTCAAGGACACTCCTGGGAAAGGGTGATGTCCAGTAGGAAGGGATGGCTAGGAACGAAGCTGCCCCTTGCCCCACCCCTTAATATTTGTTCTGTTACTTTAAGAAATGTACATCCCGAATTAAAATTTTCATATGTCAGTTGCTGCAGTTCTTTTCTCTGTTTCCCTCACTTGCTTCGATAACTGAGCAGGGGATGCTGTGCTGAAGCTTCAGTTTTGTTGCATTAAGTCAGAAACCCTGCTAAATATGCAAAAAAGATCCTGTAAGGAGAGTATGAGTAACCCTTGCTGCAGAAGGACAAATGAGATTTGGGGTTGTTAAGTCATGTGGTTTTGGACTTATAAACTGGTAGGTGGAAGGACCATAAATTAAGCACATTTCTTTCCATTCCAGATCACTGCTTTATGTTAGTGTTTCCTAAACACAAAGCCAATTAGGTCATTAATTAAAAATATATATATATAATTTCACTGTGCTTTATATATTTTGAAAACTACAGAATGCAGGGTCCTTTGGAAAATAATTGCACACCTCTCTTTGTTCAATAAACACTTTCACAGACAGCTTTGCATATAGTTGAGTTTTATAGATGGAATAGTATTTAAAGTGTGTACAATTGTGTTCCCAATTTTGTAAAAGTATCCCAAACAATAACAGGATATGAACATTATGTTACTATGTAGGTGTTATGGCTTAGACTGGAAATGCTTCCCCTGTCTCATGTGCTCTGAAGTGGGGCTTTCAAAGCAATTGGAATGAGAGGGCACTAACCGCATCAATGAATCACCTCATTGAAAGGTTCAGAGCTGAATGGGTTACTGTGAGGTGGGGCCTGGCCAGAGGAAGTGGGTCATTGTGGTTGCCTTTGGAGGTTGCATCTCTTGTTTTAGGTCTCGTTTTGCTCACTCTGTTTGTGGCTAGCATTAGATGGACGGCTTACCTTGGCCATAATATTTCTGCCTTGGAAATAGTTGACCATAGACTGAACCCTCTGAAATCATTAGCCAAAATAAACCTTTTTTTCCTTTAAGTTGTGCACGTCAGGTACTTCTGTGCGAGTGATGGAGAACTGACTAATAGAGTGAGATACCACAAATGAAAGTTTTAGTAACTTGATTTTAAAATGTACATGTCTTCTTTTTGTTTTTAGAGTGATATATGCTCATTAGCTGGCAAGAGGCTTTGCAAAACTTTCCATAGAAATATTTAAGCCAAATGAAATGTCATCTTCATATAACAGTTTATGGGAAACTTTGGGACCAGGCAAATAGACTTGATAATAGTAATATAGCACAGTGTCTACAGTTTCTTTACAAAGCCTATTTCTTAAGCTTTTAGAGTTTCACCTCTTAGGGTCCCATTGCCTCCTTCTCTGCCCACATTTATTCTCTTAACTCATAGATTTTAGCACAAAAGCTGCGCAAAGAAGAACAATCTTCCAAATTCAATGCACTTGAAAATAGTGCCTCTGCTGATGGAGTGCTTTTTGATCTATGCAGCGGAACAGCACACATGATGTAGCTCTCTTTTATTGTTGACAGCCTGTAGTGATTGCTGTGCATTGCGGATGGAGTTCTACTTTCCCAAAGTCATTTTCTATACGCATTTATATGCCTGTCTCCCATTTCTACTGGGCACTGGAGTATTTATTTGTAAGACTAAGACAGGATTTAATGTCTTTGCTTTTATTTTATTTTATTTATTTGTATTTTTTTAAACCAATGGTAAAAGATGTTGTCTGTTTCTTTTCTTGGTCTGTACTCGGTCATTCCTGGGTGTAATGCAGACAGTGTTCTGTGTTAGTGGCTGAATCTTATTTATACACTCAGCTTTCATCTGTTAGACCTGTGCTCCTTATATTATATTGTGTATAAGTATTGCCTGGAATGCTTGTTTAAATAGAGCAGAGACTCACCATTAAAAATTATGATTAAAAGGCCTGAGGTAGGACTTACAGGTCTGCATGTTAATAAGCTCACCAGCTGGTTCTAGGGAACCACCCTTGTAGAACCCAACTGTAGATCACTGAATAGTTGGGATTTGGTTGCTTAAAGGGCATCTCCCCAGGCTGGTTATCGGAGATACAACTATTCTTCCCATCTCACAGTTTTCTAACAAAGAAACAGCTCATGGTAAATGGTGCTGTAAATTGCATAAAGGGAGAAGGTTGTATTTAAGACGTGGTATTAGAAGCTGGTGATTCAGCGAATAACTTTAATAATCTTACATGGGTTATCGTGTGCTAGAAAATGTGCAATGATAGATATTATGATCTTATGAAACTTGCAATTGAAAAGAACAATTTTTATTGTTTTCTCCTGTTCTATCTGAGCTCTCAGTGGATTGACCAATGCCCACCCAACCGGTGAGAACAAACTGCTTTATTTGGTCCATTTTGAAACACTAGAAACACTCTCACGGACACACCCAGAAGTAACATCTTACCACCTGTCTGGACATCTCTTAGCCCAGTTTAGTTGACATGTAAAGTTAACTGTTGCAGATATCTTTAAAAGATTTTTTTTTGTGTGTGTGTGAGCTCCATTATGATGATTTGTGGGCAAGCTCTCTGAAGACATACACGACAGTTTCTCTCCCCTGCCTTATTTACTAGCATTGTCTGCAAAGAACAACCCCCTTCTCTATGCTACGTTTCAGCCATCATTCCCTGGAGCCTGCGTTTACTCATGGATTGTTTCCCAGTGTAGACCTTACAAAAAGTGCACCGGATCTCTTTTCTGTACTTTTAGATGAAGGTAGTTTTGCAATTTTCTTGAGACATTTATTACTGGAAACTTGCTCTGGAAGAAGCTTATGTTTTGCTTATTCCGTTGGTTACCTTGACCTCTGTTTTACTTCCACAACTTGACTTACTAGTATCATTTAGAGGCACTAAGAAACATTGCTCTCTATCTTTATCAGGTGACTAATATCCCACAGCCTTACAAGTTTAGTGCACAGCGCTACTCTATTTCGGGCCTAACCTGAGTGATTTTAATGATTAGTTATAGTGGTCTAGCTTCTGATTTATAAGCAATCATTATATCCGCACTGCAGAAGTTTGGTCAGTTTTTACTTCTGTCTTCCTTGGGTAGAAACAAATATTGAAGTGATGCTAAAAATAGATAGAGAGTGTGCAAGCGTTTTTTTTCTCTAAGTCTGTTCTTAGGGCCCCTTTGGATTAAGATTTACATTGCAAAGACATTTGGCTAAATTGTATTTATTAATCTCTGGAGATAAGTGGGAATCTAGGAAAGGGTGAAAACACAATCAATATGAGGCAATTTTAGGTCCTAACGTGGATGCAATTATGTTTGTCAGGAGGAGGCTTCTATTTAATTCAGAGATACAGATGCCCACATTCGTCTGTGACACTGAATCCATTTTCTAATGACTGCTGTCTTCCCTGAGATTCCTTCGTGTTAGTCTTCTCTCTTTTTCAAACTCATTCATTATCTACTAATCTGGGAAGGTGATGTTTCACTTGCCTCATTCAATAAAGGGAGGGGCTCCCAAGTTGTGGTTCTGTGGTTGCCAGTGCTGGTATTACACCCTTTATTAGATATGCCTGGAAGAAACTGTAATGGTTTGACTTAACTCATAGCTATCAAATGCATTAAATCCCATGAGTCTTGGTAAATTATTAAGCAGTTATTGATTTTGTTGTGGTGAACATCAAGATGTATCGACTTTCACCTTACTCGATAGTTTCCAAAGGCATAATAACTCTTGATGTTTACTAAGACATGCATTAATCTCAGCATGTGTGCCTGTGTGCGTACATAAATCTCAATACTAAGATATTTTAATCCATTTTGAATATCTTTGTGGAAGACTACTCTTGCCTGAAGATTCTATCTTTTTGGCCTATTATACATCAGTTCTTCCTTTGCTTTTCAAATATTTAATCTCATGTATTTATTCCCTGCCTAAGAATGGAATGGAAGGCTGTTCTAAGGCTTCAGAAGAAATCTTTGCCTTTAATAAGGACATGGGGAATTAGTCTTCTTGATGAGCTTGTACTTAACTATAAAGTATCACTTTCTGTCTCTGCCCATGTCAAGTTTTAATGGAACAAGAAAGTTGAAGACTTCTACTCTCCAAATCCAATGAAGATTGCCCCATTACACCATATATCAAACGAATAGTAAATCAGAGAGCACACCCAAGAATCTATCTCATTAAACCCCCAGAGTACACGGAAACAAACAGAAAATCAAACTTATGTTTAAGCAATGTCAAATGATCAACTGTAAGATGGAACTTCAATAATAGTAACAGATGAAGAAAGATATTGGGCATAGAGACTCTGAGATGAACACTATGTCTTAGTAACTTTTCTGTCATTGCTGGGACAACTATAAGATGGTACAAGCACAAAAACAATAAAATCCTTTATTGTCTTGATAGCTTAAATTCTATCAATAGACGTTTATTATAAACATCATCTTGGAAAATTCAAATTTTCCCTGGGTAAATGACAGTATGAATAAGTTCACCAGCAGCCATTCATTAACCACTCACTATGTTGGGTTCTTTGCTTTCTTCTTGAGTTAATGTTTCACTTGGGGTTTTTGGTACTCTGTCAGTGTTTCTCTGTATTCCACATTGCTTTAAGCCAGCTGATGCTCCTCAAATGTCAGTCACATATTCTGTGATCAGCAGAGCAAAAAGAGATAGTACCCGTTTCATCAGTAGGTTTTTCATCCACCTAGAAAGGAGCACTTTATCCAGAAAGTGAGTAATTTGATAGCATGTAAAGGTGGTTAAAAGGAACAGACAAATTTAAAATAAAATAAACGCCATCTCATCTGTGTGAAGGTAACATCCGTAGATATATCTGAGGGCAGGTAGGAAGCAAGCATTTACCATGAAGCAGTTTGTGAGGGCTGAAGTTCTCAGGGGACCTGCAAGTCATTTATAGACTCTGAGTAACAACTTGACATTCTTATTTCTAGGGGAGAATGTGATCAAGAAAAGAGCGAGAGCTGTGGCCAACACGGCAAATCATCTTTTCTCATGAAAAGCATTGCCTTAAATGAACAGGGCTTCAGGGTACCCACAGAGTATCAGGAGAAAAAAGTGCTAGGTAGAACAAAATGGTTCTTGCAAAAGAGAGAAAGTTTTGATGTGACAAACAGAAGGACAAAAACCTAGTATACTTTTCAGGGACAGTGATCTTGAAATGCGTCGCACAGTACTCAAGTCCAGTGTGGAGAAAATAACAGCTCCCGCCCTGCTGATGCATCTCGAAAGCCATGAATTTAAAAAGGAGATTTTTATGTTCAAACTGTGTTTGTCCCTCTACTTTGGACTGGTGTGGTTCCTTACAAAAATGTATCAACCTGATTTTCAAACACTATACAAGAATGAAAGCAAAGTCTTTCTGAACGTAAATACATGGATTTTCATGAAGCTATACAAGCAAAGTAGCTTTCATTCTTTTGATTTCTAAATAAAGAGGAACTATTTAAAGCATTCAGGTGGAAGCAAAACACTTCTCCTGAAACATACAGGAATAGATGAAAGATTTTATAAATGGCTTCTTTTTTCTTTCTTTTCCAAATTATGTAAAGTTTTGAATTATAAAATATATATGTGCAAGGACCATTTCTCCCTCCGCCATGTTCCCGGCTAAGTATCTTCAGGGATTAAGAGTAGATGTGGTAACAGCATGTTTTGCCAGTTTACCTGCTTGACTTGACTTGGATCTGCAAGGATCCAACAAACAAGTCAGTGTGAGCCTTTCCTGGGTCTTGCTCACTGCTGATGAAAGCATCATGGTAGAGCTCTTCTCTTCCCAGCTGTAACATGTCAAGAAGTGTTCCTATGGCACATGGCCAACTGGAGGAAAGCGAGTAAGCAAGTGTACATTTCATTCTTCATCTCAGTAATTCATTTTTTATGGCTAATGTTCTTATGTTCTTATTGTGCAAATATTATGTGATAATTGATTTTTTTACATTCTTTTTTAATAAAAGGGAGATTTTAGCAGGAGTATTGTAAGTATATGTGTATTCTTAGGATTAAAACAATTTTAATTATTTCTATTTTATTGTTCAATAAAAGTTGTCCATACCAAAGGAATTTCAATAATAGTAACAGATGAAGAATGACATTGGGCATAGAGACTTTGAGAGGTACACTATGTCTTAGTAACTTTTCTGTCATTGCTGGGACAAAATACCTGATGCTTAAAATTAAGGAAGGAAAGGTTTAGTTAGGTTACAGTTTGTGTAGGTTTCAGTCCATAATCAGCAAGCTCCAAGGTAGCGTAGCACAGCTGAGGGGTAACAGTTCATGGGTGGAAGACAGCAAAAGCGACAAGATCAAAAGGGGGAAAACAAGCCTCTTTTTCTCCCTTGTGTTGTGTACAAACTACTTGCCCTCTGATGAGTGTAGCACTCACACCATTTCCTTGCCCTCCTCTTGAAGAGGTTCAGGACATTCACAAAGTGAGGACCCTGGCCCTCTGCTGAGTCACTTAGTTAAACTTGTAAACTTCTCCAGTTGACACAATGAACAACATCCTAGAGTTGTAAGGGCATATCCTTTACATCCAAGGAAATAGAATTTACTTAGTTAAGTTTGTAGACTTCTCAAGTTGACACAATGTATCAACCACATTGCTTTTAGCAGCTACTTTGGCCTAGACATCCTTGCCTTCAGAGCCTTAAGCGCAATATCCTTAGGCCTTCTCTCTGGATGAATTATGTACTGGATAAGGATAATATGCATCAGAAACTACACCATGGTATGCTGCAGTATAGAACAGGATAGACAGCATGACATGATTGAAAGAACCCAGTGATAGATATCAGGAAAGATGAGTTCTTGTGAGTGATTAATGCTAGTTGTACAATTTGGACAAATTGTATTAGCTACCTGGATATTGCTGTCTCTATCTGCAAGATGATGCTGCTGATAACGATGGTGGTGGTGGTGGTGGTGATAATTATGATGATGGAAACTAACAATCATTAAGCCCTTGCTTTATTCCAGATAGTGTTTTAGGTGCTTAACAATAATGAACTAATTTAATCTTCATAACATCCTAATGAAGTGGATGTTGTTTTACAGAAGAAGGAACTGAGGCATAAAATGTTAAATATATTAAGGTCTTGCAGCAAGGGCAGAGTTAGAATCACTCAGCCTGACCTCAAGGTTCTTTCTCTTCCTCTTGGTAGTGGCTAAAGTCCCTTTAAAGCCTAGGATTGTATTTTATTTTATTTTATTTTTTGGTACCGAGAATCAACCTCAGGACCTTCTGCTTGAGAGGCAGGTGCTGTGCTGCTGAGCTATATCCCCAGCCTTTAGGATTCTGTTTTACACTTGATCTTAGTCAAAAGGCCAAGAAGTGATTAGGATTCTATTTTAAAGGAAGCACATCTGTAAAGAGGGATGAAACACAGTCCTTGAATGATGGATTCCTATGGTTTGAAAGCCACTCCATAATTCAGTTATAATTTTAACAGTCTATGATTCAAAATTATCTATCTATTATCTATCTATCATCTACCTATTATTTTTTCCATATATTTTAACTATAAATCCAGGACTGCTTCAGCTGCTTTCAAATTTTTAATGCCTAAATTGTGGCTCTGTTATGGCTCATATCTAGAGGCTCATGTGTTCATACTTGTGGCTTTTATGGGGTGGTTAGATCATGGATGGGGGTAACTGAAATAGTCCACTGATTAGTTTAACATTGTTCTGGGTGTGAGTAACAGGAGGGCCTGCTGTGGTTGCGGGTGGCACCAACCAATAGGCATATAGCCTGGATGGAATTAAAAGGGAAAGGAAGCCTGCTGATGGCTGCTTCCTGCCTCCAGCCTGTCCTGACATGTACTCTTTCTCTTCTGCAATGCCTCTCTGCCATGCTGCCTTTCCTTGGAGCCAGCCAAGTATGGACTGAGATTTCTACAAACTGTGAGCTAAAGTAAACTTTTCCTTCTTGAACTTGTGAATGTCAGGTATTTTGTCCCAGCAGTGAGAAAGTATATAGATAGGCTCCTATAAAAATGGTAATTCTGTTATGTATCACCAGTGAAAATAATTCTATTTTATAATTTTCTAATAGTTGGTGTTACAAGCAGAACTTTTTTCTAAGACTAGAGAAAAATTCAAAACAGGAGGAATTGTAGGGAAATCAATCAATCAATCAATCAATCAATTGTGATGATAAGACTGATAGGACACAATAACATCACCTAGTGTTCGCATTGTCTTATCTCTGAAATTCTAAGTGATCTGTAGATTTTACCTTGTTTTTATGTTAGCTCTGTTGTATGTATATTTTATCTCATAGTTTCAGAAGTTCCAGTCTTGGTTGGCTGTCTTCAGCGCAGAAACCACGTAGCAAAGGGTCAGACAGAAGGAAGCAGAGAGAGTGAAGGGACGAGGTCATGGAAGACACAGCTTCCCAGGTCGTGCCCTCCATGATGTACCTCCAACCAGACCTCACCTCCTAACAGCAAGTCAGCCATAGTGCCCCGTAATCTAGCCACCTCCTAAATTCCCCACCTCTGAACACATGAACCATTGGGGGACTTTCTAGATCTAAGCCATAACAATCGGTTTAGAGTCAGGGTTTGATCGCTAGAATGTACATGATCTAGCTGATTAGGATATAAGAGATTGCAGCGCACTCATCAGTGCACTGGTCAAGGTCAATAACACTAATACCAGGTGTACAAAACAGAACAAGTGCTGTGGTTTTGATATTGAATGTCCCTGAAATGCTTATATGCTGAAGCTTTGTTCCCCAGCCTATGACACTTTTGAGAAGTAGTTGTGTCTTTAGGTAGTGGGGAAAAATGGAAGGTAGTTGGGTCATTGAGGGCGTGGCTTTGAAGGGGGTACTAGGACCTGGCCTCTTCCTTTCTCTTTGCTTCGTGGCCTCCATGAGATGAGCTGTCCTGCTCTGCCACACATTTCTGCCCCCCTGATGTCACAGGCCCAAAGCAACTCACCAGGTGGTCAGGGAGCGGAACTTTTAAAAGAATGACCCAGAGTAAGGGTTTCCTCCTTGGACTTGACTTTCCCTGGCATTAATGTTGCTGAGGTGGAAGTCTGACTAAACCAGCCATGAGGACGTACTCAAAGGGTTGCTCTTTCTTCATTAAATATTAAGGAAGACCTGGAAGCTGTTTTGGAAGAAGACAGAAACTTCGTCTTTCTTGACTTGCACCTTCATAAGGAAAACCCTCTTGGCTCTGGTATGAAGTTTAAGGGTTTATTCTTCCTGTCGTTGTTTGCATCTTATTTTTACATGCTGTTACTTATTCTAGAAATGGGAATATCCAACTGTGAAGAATGGTCTGATGTACGCAGACCTCACCAGAAGCCTTAAAGCTGTACGCCGTAGGTTGTCTGCCCCCATCCAAGCGGCATTTTCAGGGAGGAAATCTTAGGTTTTTTTTCTACTACAGTTTTTTTTTTGGCGGTACTGGGGATCGAACTCAGGACCCTGCGCTTGCTAGGCAGGCGCTTATTCCACTGAGCTATATCCCCAGCCCCTTTTCTACTACAGTTGAGGATGCCCAGAATTTTCCTTCCAGTAGGAAATGCCACATAGGGCTTGTTTTGGTTTAGATGCGAACTGTTCCTCCAAAGTTTCATGTGTTCAGGGGCAAGGCTTTTGGAAGGGAATTCGACCATGGACGTGCTATGAGATGTGGCCAGGCTGCAGGTGGGTTACTGACAGCATGACCTGGAGAGAGTATGTTTTGATCCCTGGCTCTCCTTTTCTTGTTTTCTGCTGCCAGGTGCCATGAAGCGTGCACCTTTCCTTCTCTGTGCCCCTCTGCTATGATCTTCTGCCTCTGAGTGAGCCAGTCATAGAGAGAACCCTCCAAAGCTGTGAGCCAAAATGGACATCTCCTTTAATTTGTGAGTATGTCATATTTTGCACTGGCAGTGGGAGACTGACTGATATAGTAGTTATGATGGAAATCTGAAAAAAAAAAAAACATTTCAAAGCAATGAAGGGGGCTGATAGCATATATGTTCAATTGCTTGAATAAAAATGAAAGCAAGAGGGGTGGGTTTAAATTACAGAAAGAACGGTTATGGCATGGGTTCCTAGAAACTTAGGTGGCTTCTAGGATTTTTGCCCTAGGGAAATTTTTAATCAGAAAAGTTGAATATTTGTTGAATATCTTACATGACAAATTTGCAACTACCTTTTAAATAGATTGCTTGTCTTTAATATTGACCATGTGGCTTCCTCAGAAGATATATTCATGTCCTAATCACTGGAATCTGTGAATGTGACCTTATTTGGAGAAAAGGTCTTTGCAGATGTGACTAGATAAAGGATCTTGAGGTGAGAGGGTGCTGAGTTTTCTCTTATAAATTGTTCAGACATATTCTTTGTCTACAGTTCTAATGTTTTAATTAGTTTTCTTCTAAACTTCTAGGTGCTCTTTATGTATGAATGAATGTGACTCTTTGTGACATGCATTGCAAATATTTTCCTCCTTTCTGTCTTTATGCTATTTTTGAGTGTAAAGTTCATGAATTTCAAGTGGTTGAGCTTATCAATCCTTTTTTTTTTCTTTAGTCATTAATATGAAGGGCTTTTCCATTCCAAGTTTATACTGGAACTCAACGATTCTATGCTTTTCTCTTACATTTAAATACCAAATACATTTGGAAGATTTCTTTGAATATACATAGTATTGTGTATGAATCAGTGTCATTTTTCAGATGGTTCTGCAGCTGCCCCAACATTACATACTAAGTTCCATCTTACAGAGAGCTGAGTACCATCTTTATTATGCACCAAATTCCCATGTAAGTTGGGATCTATTTCTGAAATTCATCTTCTTATCAGAGTAATATACTTTTTCTGGTAACATATTGTGGCTTGCAAGTCTCTTTTATTTCAGAGATTTCTTGGGTTTTATTAGCAGTTTACTTTTCGATTTGAGCATCAGAATTAACTAATGTAATCCTAGAACAAAACTTTTTTTTTTTTTTTTATATTCTTATAAGGATTGTTAAAGTTATGAAGTAGTTCAGGGAGAATTGCTATCTTTCTCAGATAAAGTTTCTTCATTTCTATCTTTGATATTTCTTCACATTTATTGAACTTTCTAGATCTTTCAGAGATATATTGATTTTTTTCTAATATTGATTTGCATACTTTTTCTTAGAGCTATTTGTCGTGTCAAGCATAGCTCTTAAAATTGTCAGGTGAAGGATAAAGAAATAAAGACACGAATTAGAAAACAGGAGGTCAGGTGGAAGCCTCTCTCTAGATGGCCATTTCTCCCAATGAGGTAATGGCCTAGTAGAAAGTAATACAAAAGCAAAGAAATTAATGTGTAAATGCTATTTGTAAAAAGGGCTATGAGAACAACAAATAGTAATACAGAATAAGTATTTAAGTACATGTTATCAACCCAACTTACAGAGTCTTTGAAAATTTGAGTCACCCTTTACCTCTAAGTTTCCAGATCCCAGCCCAGTGCCCAGGAAACAAAGGCATAAAATATTTATTGAACTGAACATAACTCAATGTGTTTTGAGCTTGGGACCAATAGAGTTTTAAATCCATGAGCCATCATGACCATGTGGCCTAGATTTTTCAGCCAATTTCTTATGTTAAATATTCTATAATGATGCTATCATTGTACTTGCCTGAGGACTGGCTTAGAAAAAGTCCCTATACTTACAGCCTTTCATCAGAGTATCCTCACACATCTCAAACCTGTGAGCAGAGTGGATTTTTAGGCCTCAGCCTGAATGCTGCAGAGATAGGAGAGCTAGTATGAAGTTTAAACTAAGGTCACTGTGCCTAGTTGTATCTTGTGTTCTTCCAGCCATGTGTGCTAAGATTTACATCTTTAATAACATCAGAAAAGCAAGAGAACAGCATCACAGTGAAATTTCTATTTATATGTATAGGTTTTCCCTTGTTTCATATTTCTATCTCCAAATGTTAATAAAAGGTAAGTAAAGAATTGAGGGTTTATTATGTTTTGATTTATTTATAGCCTATGTTGCTCGGGAAAGACTTTAGATTGGCTTACAGGAGTACACAGAACACAGCAAGTTACACGTGATGAAGGAGGGTGGGGAAGACATGGGAAGCACATAGCAAAGCAGCAGACACATGACAGACTTGCCATGAGTCAGCTCTAGTGTGGACTCCTATTTGTTAGAAAGCAATGAGCATTAATATAATTTATAGTAGAAGTAAGATTTTTAAAAACGTTAATGATGGCAAAGGACACTTGGTACTTAGTCTATTCTAGGCATCATACTAAGCTTTTTTAGTGAGTTATTGAATTTAATCCCTCCAGGAGCCCGATGAGATGGGTGATCACACTATTCTACTTTATTGGAACATTAGTTTCCAATGCTGATGTTTAGGTAAGACAGGAAATATTCAGAGGGGTTTCATAAAGATGACACTGTGCAACCTAAGGGACGACATTCTTCATAATCTCTGTACAGCCGACACAGCTATGTAATTCATGTCTCTCTTTTGCATAGCATCCCTTGATCTAATGGGCCTTATTTTGAGTTCAGATGGATTCTTCAAAGGGTCAAATGCCATAAATATATCTGCAGACACAACTTAACTTTTAGAGTATCTAGGAAAATCTCTCACTTGAATATATTTTAGGGATTTAACCATTTTATCTATTAATGAAGCACTAGGTAGAAATAAAAGTGATGCCTTGGAGACAGTTTCAAATATTGAATTAGAAACCCAGGGTGAGATGCTAATGCCTAAGTCAGGTCACTCTTGAGCATGGCTAATGCCCTTCCTTTTTTCATTCATGGCTGGCCTAGATTGGTGAACTATGGTGTACTAGTTAGGTTATGCTGTTGCTGTGCTGCAGAAATAAGTAAGCCTTTGAAATGCACTGATTCTGCAAAAAACATTTTTTATCTTCATTTATGTTCTAAGGTTTATGTCTGATAACTTTTTTCCATCGTGTAGTCATGTTCCTTGAAGCAAATGTCATCCTAGATCAAGGTAGCAAGGGAAAAGCACAAACTTAGTGAAGGAACACCAACCCTTAACCTTCTCAAATGGGAATGGGTAGATTATTCCCGTTCATGCTCCACTGACAGAAGTTAGTCACATGATACCACTCTGTTGCACAGTGTTATGGTTTCTGTCTACATGTACCTGCAAAGCTTCATGAAGTCACAGGGTAGGCTTCTAGAGTTTGTGATTGATTATGGGTGTGAGTGCTACACCCCTCACAGGCAGACAACCTGCATACAATATAAGGGAAGGAAAGAAGCCTGCCCTTCTCTTTTCTTGCATTGGTGTTTTCCACCTCCAGGAACAGTTGCTCTCTGCCATACTGCCCTGCCTTAAAGCCAGCTAATTATGGACTGAAACCTCCACTAACTGTAAGCTAAATAAATCTTTCCTCCTTCAACCTTGGGTGTTGGGCATTTTGTCTCAGCAATGAGAAAAGTAATGAACACACATGGAATTTTGAAACATGGAGAAGCACATGGATATTTAAGGGCATTGACCACATGTGCTCCACAGGAAGTAGGTCTGCTGGAAACTTCTCTTACTTTTGTTTTCTTTTCTCTTACCCCCTCAGAACTCTTGTTTCCAGAAATCATGTTGTCATGACATTGATTCCCCTTTAGATAGCTTGGACTTGGCTAGTAGAGGCTTCTTAGAGAATGGTTGAAGAGGAAAAACAGAGGGAAAGGAAGGAAATAAGAAGAGACATCTCTCAGCTGTTGTTTCTCACTCTTTAAAGTTATTTCTCACTTTCTCCTTTCTGCATAGCCCAGTCATGGCTCCTGGTTGTGAGCGAGACACTGCCTCTTTGACAGATCTCTGGACTTTCTCCTCCTTTGACTGCCTTTCCTTTGCCTTCATTTGGTAAACACTTTTTTCATCAAGGCACTTTAGCAGACTATGTGAGTCGGTCAGGAGTAAACTCTGAGTATCTAGAAATGCACTCTTTGTGTCATCTGGCTCCAGGGATACTTAGTGAACACTGAGAATTGAAGAGTGGTAGACACCAGGGTTTAAAGCCAAATAGAAAGAAAAGCAAACACCTACCTGGGGGAGTTATTTAACACTTGACTGAGTAAAACGCAGAGGGCCTTCACCTCTCATGAAGAGAGTATCCCTGAAAATACAGGGACCTTCTTTCCTGAGTTGCAAGGAAGCAGAAGAAGGCAGAAATGTATAAATCTAGAGCCCCCATCACCTTTTCATTATCTCATCTCACCCTCACCTCTTTCCCAACCTTGTGTCCATTTCTCTTCTACCTTCCAGTACAAACCCTGACGCTGCTCTTTGGAGCCCTGTCCTACTTTTGTTACTCAATCTGTCTTTGCCTATTTTGCCTGCACATGGAATGCAGACAGAACGTTCTTGACTGGGGCTTGGGAACTTGTGAGGGATCTCCATGTAGCTAGCACCCCAAGTTGGGATGATGAGCTTATTCACCTATTTTGTAAAAGCATACAAGAGAGTAAGAAAATATTGTAGTATTTTGTGTTTAGTAATGTTAGGTGCTTTATGTTGTAAAAGCAGAATTGCATTTGCATATTTTTGATGTAGACACATTTTATAACCTAATCTGGAGACTTAGTGTCATGGTTTGTGTCTAGATGTTCCCCCAAAGCCTCATGCAGTCATGGGTGGGCTTCTGGAGTTTATGATTGATCTATAGTCCGGTGTTGGAATTATTGATGTGAGTGCTACACCTGCCCTGGGGGGATAATTTGCATACAGTGTAAGACAGGGAAGGAAGGTTGCTCTTCCAACGGCCACTCCTTCCTTTTGCTCTTCTTGCTTTGTTGTTCTGCTCCGTGAACTGTTTTCCTTGAAGCCAGCCAATTATGGATTGAAATCTCCACAAAATGTAAGCTAAATAAACCTTTCCTTCCATAATATTGGGCATCATGTATTTTGTCTCAGAGAAAGGTAATCAAGACAGAATTTGGTACCAGGAGTGGGGTTGTTGCTGTGCTTATACCTGACCATGTGCTTCAAGAGCCTTTGGAAATGGCTTGTGAGAAGTGTTTGTAAAGATTTGGAGATGTTACCTGGTAAAGCAGAGCTGGAATACTTCTGGCTGTTCTGTTTGGGAGATTCTGGTCAGAGCTCAGAAGACTAGAAGGTTGATAGAAATCCTTCCAGTAAAGACCAGGTTTGGGAGATTTCTCCTGGGAAGGAGTACTGCATTGGTTGTTGGACTCCAAATAATGTGTATTATGTTTTGGTGGAAAGTTTGTCTGCATTTTGTTGGGGTCCAGAGACATTGCCTAAGACTGAGATTAAGGGTGGTAGACTGATTAATTTGGCAAAAGAAATTTCAAGGCAGTCAAATGTTGAGGCAGTGGCATGGCTGTTGCTGTGAGTTTTAGCCAGATTTATGTTGAGAATAAAGAGCAAGGAGCCCAGAAGGATGATTTAAAATGTTGTGAGCTTGGTCAGAAAGGAAGCTCCTGTAAATCTGTGGATTGCAAAGATAGAGCTGAGGCGATCTCCACTGATGAGAAGGAACAGGAGAATAGAAAAGATGGCCTCAGAGTATCATAAGAAGCAGCATGTCTCCACTCTTTGTAGCCTTGAAACTGCAAAGATGAAAGACTTTGCCTTGAAGAGAAAGCCACAGAGCTGCATGTTCCAGAATGGTGGCATGGAGAATTTTTTCCTGAGAATCAAGTTCAGAAAGCCCAGTGATCCAGCACTCTACCCCTATGGCCAAGAGAGGTGAAAGCTTAGCTATTGCTCCAGGTGGCAGTAGACCTTGGCATCATCCATGTGGCACTGGTTTTAGGTGCACACAGAATGCAAGAGTTCTGAGGTTAAGAAGGCTTCCACCTAGATTTCAGAAAGCCTGGGTGGCCAGGCAGTGTGCCCCTGAGAGGGCAGTGTGTGAAGCTGTGAGTGAGAAGCCTAAAGTGTAGTGGAGACCTCAGAAGGTTGGAAAAGCCAGGAACGTGGATTGTCTGAGGAAAGGTGCAAGGAGGGAGAAAAGTTGGCCCAAGAGAGAAGCTGTGGGAGCTGTAACCACTAGAAGTACCATAGAGGTGGACTCATGAAGCATTTTGGGGCTCACAATGTGCCACAGATTGCTTCAGATGCTGTACAGAGAACTTTAGAACATAATGATAACCCTGATGGATTTTGGAATTGCTTTGGTTCTGTCTTGGTTACTTTTTTCTCGTTGCTGAGACAAAATACTCAACACCCAAAATGAAGGAAGGAAAGGTTTATTTAGCTTACAGTTTGTGGAGGTTTCAGTCCATATTTGGCTGGTTCTGAGGCAGAGTGGCACATGGCAGAGACTGTTCATGGCAGCAGAGCACAGCAAAACCAACCAGCCAAAAGGGAGGAATGGCTGCAAGCAGCCTCATTTTCTCTCCTACATTGTAAACAGCCTACCCCCACCCAGGGGGCATGTAGCCCTCACACAATCTCCATGCCCTCCTCTTCCACAGGCTCAGGATTTTTACAAAGTAAGCACCCCAGCTTCCTGCTGAATCACTCAGTTAAACCTCTAGACTCCCCAAGTTGACACAATGTATCAACCATAACAGGTCCCAATGCTCCGTATCCCCTGTTTGTAACTTTTGGAATGGTAATGTTGATTTGTGCCATTGAATGTTGGAAGTGTTTAACTTTTCATTTGTACAAGGGCTTGCAACTAAGAGTTTGCCTTACATCTTGGAGGAGACTTGGGACTTGGACTTTTCAGCAATACTGTATTGTTAGGCTTTTGGTAACTCTTAGAGATGGACTGGAATAACTTTTGCATAAAAAGTACCTGAGTCTTTAGGGTACCAGGGGTGGAATGTCATGGCTTGTACCTGGATGTCACTCCAAAGCCTCATGAAGTCATGGGGTGGGCTTCTGGACTGATCTATGGTCCTGTGGTGGAATTATAGATGTGAGTGCTATACCCGCCTTAGGGCAGATAGTTTTCATACAATGTAAGGGAGGGAAAGAGGCTTGCTCTTTCAGCTGCTGCTCCTCCTTTTTGCTCTTGATGCTTTGCTGTTCTGCTGCCATGAACAGTTGCCTTCTGCCATGTACCACTCTGCCTTGGAGGCAGCCAAGTATGGACTGAAACCTTCACAAACTGCAAGTTAATAAACCTTTCCTTTTGTAATTTTGAGTGTCAGGTATTTTGTCTCAGCAATGAGAGAAAAGTAACCAAAACATTTAGTCACCTTTTATGATACTATGTAAATAGTAGGGAAGATGAAAGAAGTGATTAAAGTTCAGAGCAACAATTGACTTAAATGACTACTGTGGTTCTTTCTCACCATAGTTTCCATTATTATGTGAGAACATTTTATCTAAATTGTAAGCATGTGATTTTAAAGTGGACCTATGAAACATAGGTTCATCTTTAAGAAAAGATTTGTCTGCAGTGTGTCAAGTACTGAATTTTCATTCTCGTTTCATTCTTAAGTTTTCACTTATTCTGTGATTTTTTCACCCTTTCTTCATATTAACACAGGTTCCTTAATCCCAAATTGTTTTGTTTCGATGATGAGCATTTCAGAAACTTCATTAGTTATTTCATGAGGTTAAGTAAATTCAGCTCTGACAAGTTAGAACATACTTCCAAATGGATGACAGGGGAATATTTTACTACTTGGCTTTTAAATCCTTGTGATCATATCCATTAAAATGTGTAACTGATTCTCTTCCCCTAATAAAATGAGAAATGATTATTAATTTTTTATCATTCCTGTAAATAAACTGTTTCATTCTAATAGATGCACAGCCAGAATTAATCTCTAGAAGAAATCGCTAATGACTTGCAAAGGGGATTATGTTTCTTGCAGTGTTTTATCTGAAGTATGTTTTCCTAAAGATAGTTTACATTTGCATTCAGTTGCTTTTCTGCTCTCTGACACACATTTTAATTTTTGTTATTAAATCCAGCTTGTATACCACTTGGGCATAATACTGTTGGATATGACGAGACTTTCAGAAGTCATTAAAATCATCTGCTGCTTCCTTCCAGGCAAACAAGAATTCTTACAATTTCATCCACTCAAGGGCATGGGTTTCACAGTCTCCTTTGGTAACTAATTTTAATGCTAACAACACTTTCTTTCAGGACTTTTTTTCTTATAAACAATGCAACTGGGATGCTTCTTTCCATTTTTTAAAACAAATCTTAAGGAAAACAGGTAAATGGTTGTTTAGATTTCTCATAAAATCATGAGTTTATGGTTGAGTATTTCCCTGAACACATCAGACTAAGATAATCTTTTGTTCACTTTAAAATGCTCTTTTGTCACGTCTTTAGGTCTCTTAGCCAGGGTCAAATGTGTTACTTTATACATTTAGGAAAGGTACTGTCCAAAGGCAAGAAGGTAAAACTTTGGTATAGATACTTTAACAACAGGTCTTGTTGAAGGGAATTTCTGTGGGAGTAGGTTGAAGAAATTGGGTATCCGTGGAGAATATTAATGGTTGTGATTTTCAAAGGAGGGTGAATAATTGGTTCAAGGAAGAGACAGACAAGAGGCAAATGGATCGAAGGAGCTAAAATTAAACAATCAAACATATTTCAGGATCAATGTCATTCAGAAGAGGATATGCATTGGAAATGGACTTTGTTTGAAAATGAAAGCCATTCTGATCCTGTGAGAAAAGATTAGTATATGGTGGCAAAAACAGAACTGCTGCAGCCTGGGGATTAATGACTCATCTCATGGATGAGCTAAGGGGAAAGACAGGTGCAAGCGGGTTCACAAGAATCCCTGTAATGAGCTGGATTTATGATGGTGTGCAAGGCTGAGGACATTTATTAGTAAATAACGGGGATGGTGTGGTAATGACCTGAGCCCTGGTCTATAATCAATCAGAAGATGGTCTCTGCATAATTCTCCTGGGGGATTGTTAGTGGGAGAACACAGAGAAGAGCAGGCGCTGTCTCATTGGGGGCCCATTAGTGGCTTATGGGGGACAGGTACTCTATTTCTGTGCACAGAGAAGTTCTGTTTATTAGGAAAGCAGGGATAAATGACTAAGAGACCCTGTACCTTTCTTGTGTGGCCTAGCTTCTAAATATAGTGCATATCTGAGTGGAACCTCATTTAACTATGACTAGTTTGGAGAAACTAACGAGGGGGTACATTCTTCTTTTTCTTTTTTTTCAGTAGTGGAGATTAAACCAAGGGGGCTTGCACATGCTGGCAAGTACTCTATCACTGAGTTACATTCCCAGGCCATTTTATTTTTTATTTTAAGACAGAATCTCGCTAATTTCCCCAGCTTGCCCTTGAACTTACAGTCCTCCTGCCTCAGACTCTCAAGTACAGTGATACCTCAGGTTGCAAACTTAATTATTTCTATAATTCTGGTCACAAACTGAATTGGACAAGAAATGAATCAAATTTCCCCATGAGGTCAACATTGAACCTAACCATTGAATTTGGTTTGATTCTCATCCAAAACAGTTTGTGACCAGAACTGCAGGAAAAATTAAGTTCATGAACTGAGGTACCACTGTGTTGGGACCACAAATGCATGCCATTGAGCATGGATGGCATATTATTTTATCAAAGGTTTTTGATGGTAATATATGTTATCAAATGCATAATATCAGCATGTTCCTACTGCTACTTAACTATATCTAAGGACCAATGCATGGATGTAGAACTATGGACCTCTATATTATTAGGTATGTGGTTTGGTTTATTTGCCAGGATGCTAAAAAATATTTTAAAAATCAAGCTTTTTTCTTAGCTTTTTAGCCTCATCATTTGATATAGTTTTGAGTACCTTCTATGTATTGTTTGATTGTTTTCTTTTTACACAAAATTAAAGGTACAGTTTGCTGGTTTATATCTGATAAGAGGCAAATTAAAGCTAAATATATACTATTTTCTTCACACGAAGTAAATCTCATCTTTCTTTCATAGAACTTTGAACTGAGGAAGCCTGGAATTTTTGGTAATAACTACCTTTATGCTATGCACATAATTTGTAACGTAGCATAGTCAACAAAATAGCATTCAAGAGACTGACAAACTCAATGTCTTTGATCAAGGTGGTGCTGTTGGAAGAAGTGACCTGTTGATGACACACATAATGTTCTATCCTCTATCGCCAGTAGAGGCAGGAGAGTAATTTTGTGTCATAAAAATAACAGAGGGATCAATAAATAGTGCATGAAAGTGAGGATTAAGCAAAAACTCCATGCATCAAAGATAAGAATTGTCAATATATGAATTTTTAGCCCTTAACCACAATACCCAAAACCCAATGTGAGGACAAAAATAAGCTCTCAAGCATTTTACTTTTTTACTTACTCAAGCCATGCTTGAGCAAGTAGCATTTTCTTCCTTAGGACTATTATTGCTGTTACCTGGCACTTCGCTACACCTTCCCCTGCTTTTCAACATCTAAAACCCAGCAGATATGTTATGAAGAGCAAATAACAGTTTAGGACCTCTTTTCTGCACAGCGGAAACATCTGCATTTAAGGTTATTTGAAGGTGAAATAACTACTAAGTTGGCTACTGTGTATTTCCATCAGAAGTAAAGGTGGGTTGGAGACATGAAGAAGAGTGGCCAGATTTTCTGCCAATAACTGTATATGTTTTGTGTTGTTTCCCACCATGCAAGGTGGGGCTTGGATGTATTTACATGCAAAGATTGTTTATTAAATAATCTTTCTTGTCCTTTTCAGTATGAGCAAGGTCACGTTACCATCACAAGACTGACAACTATGTGAGGTCAAGTATTTGTTAAGTAGCTCCGTGTAATGATTCCATACAGCATTGTTATGGTTGATAATATTTTTTCAACTTGGGTAGTATAGAGGTCTGGCTGAGTGATTCAGCAGGAAGCCAAGTTGCTTGTATACATCCTGAGCCTGTGGAAAAGAAGGGCATGGAGATTGTATCAGAGCTACACGCCCCCTAGGTGGGGGTAGGCTGTTTACAATGTAAGGGAAGGACAGAGGCTGCTTGCCTGCGATTCCTCCCTTTTGCTCTGGTTGTTTTGCTGTGCTCTGCTACCATGAACATTCGCCTTGTGCCATGTGCCACTCTGCCTCTGAACCAGCCAAGTATGGACTGAAACCACCACAAACTGTAAGCTAAATAAACTTTTCCTTTCTTCATTTTGGGCATTGGGTATTTTGTCTCAGCAATGAGAGAAAAGTAACTAAGACAGAATTTGGTACCAGTAGAGTGGGGTCGTTGCTGTGACTATACTTGACCATGTTGTTCAAGAGCCTTTGGAAATTGCTTGTGGGAAGAGTTTGGAAAGGTTTGGAGATGTCTGGTCAGAGCTCAGAAGACCAGAAGGCTTATGGAAATCCTGCCGGTAAAGACCAGGTTCAGGAAGTTTCTGTTGGGAAGGACTTCACTGGTTGTTGGACTCCAGATCATGTATGCTAAAGAGCACCATGTTCCAGAATGGCGGCAGTGGCTGTACCAGGTTCCAGAATGGAGGCAGCATAGAGGATTTGCTCCTCAGAACTGGATTCAGTGTGCCCCTGAGAGGGCAATGTGTGAGGCTGTGAGTGTGAAGCAAAAGGTGCCCTGGAAACCTCCGAAGTTTAGAAAAGACAGGACTGTGAATCATCTAAGAAAAGCTGCAAAGAGGGAGCAAAGTGAGCCTAAGAGAGAAGCCGTGGGAGATGTAACCACCAGAAGTGCCATAGGGGTGGACTCATGCAAGCTCTTTGGAGCTCACAATGTGCCACAGGTTGCTTCAGATGCTGGATGTGGAATTACAGGACACAGTGTTAGCCCTGCCGGATTTTGGACTTGCTTTGGTCCCAATGCTCTATATTCTCCTATTGGTGCCTTTTGGAATGGTAATGTTTATTTTGTGCCTTTAAATGTTGGAAGTGTTTAATTTTCATTTGTATGGGGGCAAAATGTTATGGCTCTAATAAAAGCATGTCTTTGTATCTGGAAACTGGTGTAAGGAAATGTGTCTGATTGCCAAGTTGACAAGGGGTGGAATGTTATGGTTGATACATTTTGTCAACTTGGGAAGTATAGAGGTCTGGCTGAGTGATTCAGCAGGAAGCCAAGTTGCTTACTTTGTATACATCCTGAGCCTGTGGAAAAGGAGGGCATGGAGATTGTATGAGAGCTACACGCCCCCTGGGTGGGGGTAGGCTCTTTGCAATGTAAGGGAAGGAGAGAGGCTGCTTGCTTGCGATTCCTCCCTTTTGCTCTGGTTGTTTTGCTGTGCTCTGCTACCATGAACATTCGCCTTGTGCCATGTGCCATTCTGCCTCTGAACCAGCCAAGTATGGACTGAAACCTCCACAAACTGTAAGCTAAATAAACCTTTCTTTTCTTCGTTTTGGGCGTTGGGTGTTTTGTCTCAGCAATGAGAGAAAAGTAACCAAGACAAGCATACTGCAAACATATGCCACACATGACACAACTATGCATGGCTATTTGTTGATTTACAAACCAAAAAGAAAATCCAAGGAAACTTCTAGACTAAGGGTGGTGGACTAGAAGGATAGAAAGGTCTTACTGGCATTACTGAACTAGCATAGCTACCTGGGGGCATCTGTGTCACGTCTAAATTGTTAAGTGGGGATGACAGTGTATCTTATGGGTCAGATTTTCAGTGTCTTGCAAAGAGATGCATTTTATGTCCACCCGAAAGCAGAAGCAAGCTGCCTGACTAACCGTGTAGCAAGGTGACAACAATGAATGATGAGGTAGTCTTGAGAGATGTAAAGAGGGTGAGTGTCACCAGCCTCTCATCTTTCAAGCTTTCTGCTTATTTCTCGCAAGTTGCTGCCGATCCGCTGCAGTATTCCAGGAATCAGGATGGTGCTCAAAGATAAGGAAGGGGAGAGATGTATGTAACAAAAGTGATGGGTATGCTAAGCACTCCGATGTAAGCATTTCACAATGTATACAGTACCTGCATCAAATTACCACTCTGCTCCACCATACAGACAACCCCCGACATCCAATGGTTTGATTTACAGTTGATGGTGCAAAGCCAATATGGACTCAGTGGAAACTGTGCTTTTGAATTTTGGTCTTTTCCTAGGTTACCAACCATGTAGTATGGCACTCTACTGTGTTATTGGGCAGTGGGAGAAACTGCTGCTCTCTGCCAGCCACAGGACCATGAGGGCAAACAGCTGATAGTCTGCAGTGCACAGATGGTTTCCATCTCATCTTGCTTGACTTATGGTTCCCCCCACCAAATTTATGCTGTTGGGAAGCTGATGTGCACAGAGTAGAAATCACACTCAAACCTACATTAACCATATGTCAATGGAGAGTAGTCATGCTACCATTCCGCTTTTCATTTTTTGTATGGTAGTCAATAAATTACACAAGATATTTAGCAGTTTTATATTGTGAGAAATAGACTGCTGGGTGATATCGCTCAACTAGAGGTGAGTGTAAGCATTCTGGGCATAGTTTGAGGTAGGGTAGGCTAACTTTCTAGGTTAGAACTATTAGACACATTTTCAGCTGCAGGTCTTTCCAACTATGATGTTTTTGGGGGGATGATTCAGTCCTTGCCTTGACCTGTGCAGGCAGTGCAGTCTTGAGACAGCATGATGGGAGATTAAGAAAAAACTAGACATGTACTAAAAGGAAAGCTGGAACCAGGTGGGACCTGATCTCTCCGATGGAGAGGCAGTGACAACCCAGTGTGGTCTGTGTCTTTAGTAATACACAGTAAAAAGAGGGGAAGCATGTGATGGGGCCAAAGGTGCAAGTTCCAGTGTTTTGCTGAGAACACTGAAAGTGAAACATTCTCAGAGCTCTCTGAGTTATAGTCACTAGGGAGGAGCACTGAGGAGGGACACCTGCTGGACTGGCTTTGCTTTAGTACCAACAACTTGCTCACATGGCTTGCTTCTGGTGTTCCATGTTCTTGGGGCTGGCTTTGCTCTAGCCCCAAATGTGTGGTCCATTTCCAGCTCAGTCTCTCCCCACAAATCCTATGTGCATAAGTCAAGGAGCATCTATATGCAACAGTTATTCGTCAGTTAAAAAAACAATGAAACGGATTGCTGGGTTCTGCATGTGCTTCACGCAGGATCTGCACATCTGCTGTGCTGTTTGTAGGAGTGTCCTACTGCTCCTGCCAGTGTGATTCTGCTCTTGGTCCTGTTGCCACAGCAGCCAAATGACACAGGGCTTGCTACCATGATGCATTCATTTCTGTCGTCCTGTCCCACACTCAACAGTGTTTTCTGGACACACTGTCCACACCTCTCAGGCTCCGGACACAAGGCATATTACAGGTACATATTACATGTACCTCATTTTGGCCCCAGGTACAACATAGGCATATGGGGGAAGAGGTTACCTGGTGGGGTAGGAGATGGGGATTCATGAACAGATCCTTCTCCTTCCCTTTCTGTGGCAGGGCTTTCCTGGGAGCAGTGGTTTATAGTACTCTCTAAAGACACCTGTGAGATCTAGCAATCACCCAAAGTAGTGTGCACCCAGGCACCCCTACCCATGTTTGCTACATTTCTTCTCTGTCTTTTCCTGATTTATTTGCTCCTTCAGTCCTGCTTCCTGGGACTGTGCTGTCCTCAATCAAAGAACAGCACATAAACTGCTGCCTCAGGCTGTGTTTAATAAAGCCTAACTTTGTTTTTGATGTTTGACTGCTGACATCTTTCAAGCTCACCCTTCCTTCATCTATGGTCAAGGATCCTCACACCCCAGCACCACCCGCTACCCAACATAAAATACCTAGCTAGTCTTTTCTTCTGGTTGGTCTTCAGCTAGTTCTTTTAGGGGCTACCCGATTCCCCCCAGGAAGCTTGATGATGTGAATAGTAAACAATTTTATCCCTTTTGGTATGTGTGCACTGCCAGTAGCTTGTACATCAGAATGAAGTTTTGGGTGCTGTCCATTCTGCTTCTGCACGGTGACTACAACATGACAGCTGTACGCATTGTCTGTCTCTGGGACTGGGCCCATGGCCTCCCTGAATAGCAGAGCTCATGTGAGGGATAAGGGATGAGGGGGAAGAATGGGCAGTGTGTAAATTCTAGACCACAATGCCCAGAACAGGTACCCCAAATCAGGGCTTAAGGTCCCTCACTTTGTGGAGGTTACGAGACTTGGAGGAGGGTAGGGGGCGATGCTTTGGAATGTCTTAAGTCCACCCTTGGCCGGGAGAAGAGGGGGGATGTTTCCTCCTCAGCCAGAGCCCAGTGAGGGGGACCTGCAGGGGACTGTCAGACAAGTGCTTCTGAAGAGAATTCTGGGGACTAGCTGCTGTGTGGGGCTAAGCAAAGGGGGATGCTTCCCTCTGCACTTCAAGTCTCTAGAACAGACTTATTAGTCAGGATTTTCCAGAGGTTTAGAGCCACTATATATAGGTACAGAGATATGAACTTAGGAGTATACATATAGGGAGGATTCATATTAAAGAATTGGCTCTTGTGATTGAATGGGCCGGCAAGTCCAAAATTACAAGGTAGAGAGATGGGCTGGAGATCCAGAGAAGACTTGGTGCTGTGGTTCTAGTTCAAAGGCAGTCCCTGCAGGAACAAGTCTGTCTTTTCTGGAGAAAAGCATTCTTTTTAGTGATTAAGGACTTCAGCTGATTAGATTAGGCCTCCTCGCCTGATGGAGAATAACCCACTGTTCTTAAAGTCTACTGATTTAAATACTGACCTCCTCTGAAAATTGTTTTCACTGCAACATCTCGACTAATTTTTATTCCAAATACCTGAATGTTTTAGTGTAGTCAAGTTGACACATGAAATTGATCATCCCACTGAGCTTTTAATTAAGGAGTTTATTGAAAAGACATATTCTGTATCTGTAAATTTTGGTGGAGATAGAGTGGATGATCTGATTTTCACAGGCCACATTAAAAAGACAAGAGAAAGTCTGGCTAGTCACTCTCAGAGCAGAAGTGAAGTGAAATCAGTTTCCTTAGGGTTGGCCTCTATGCCTCAAGTCAAAGAATGCAGACAAATTCCGCTCAGGCCAGCTGTGGGCCACTTCAACAAAGGCTGGTGTAAAATTTTTTTAGGGTCTTATCCAGGAAGGCTACCTTGATGTGTAAAAATGAACTTCAGAGGAAGTTCTAGGTACTCATGTTTTCCTGGGGCTGGAAACAGAGAACAAACCAGCCAGAACAAAAACACAATCACCCAATGTCTTAGTCATCTTGGGCTACATCACAAACACCACGGAGTGGGTGACTTAACCAACAGATATGTATTCACCAGAAGTTCTGGAGGCTAAAAATCTCAGATTGGAATGGCAGCATGGGGGGTTCAGGTTAAGACTCTCCCCTTCACTTGCAGATGCTTCCTTCTCTCTGAATCCTCATTTGGCCCTTCCTTTTGATGTGTAAGTGGAGAGAGAGAGAGAGAGAGAGAGAAGTGAGCAAGTTTTCTGGCATCTTCCTATAAGGAGAGGCATTTCATCAGGAAGGTTACACTCTCATGAACACGTAACCCTGGTTAGCTCCTAGAGGGAGCATTGCATTGAATACTTTCGGGTGTGAGTTTGGAAGGGGCACAGTTCAGCGCAGTACAGGGCAGAGATCTCTGGTGACAGCACGTCTCAAGAATCCACAAAGATCCCAGGAATGGGCCGCCTCACTAGCTCAGGACTGCCTTCCCTACTCCTCCCTCTAACACTTGCATTCCTAGAGGGCTCAGACGGAGGCCAGTTGAATGGCGAAAGAAATGCTACTCCAGGATACAGAGAACACATCTCTCTCTTCCTCACCAGCCAGCTTCTTGCAAGCTCTGGCCCAAGCTGGGACTGTGGCGTCCTATTATTGCTAGGTCAAATTCCGACCAGTGCATACCTGCAGAGGTTTTGGGCCATGTGGATTTTCATTCTGGAGCAAAGAAAAATCTACAGCCTACACGAACCATTTTAGAGAGAGCGGGGCAACAAAAGGAACATTTAATTTTATAAAGCATCACCATTTGATTTAACTCTATTTGGCTTCCCAATCCAGCATTCAGGGGGAAATTTTAAGTTTTTCGAGTGTTTGATGAGTGGAGTGATCTTAAAAAGAAAAAAACAAACCAGGGCATGATCTCTAGATTTGACGTTTTTCACAGGTGGTTTTCACTGGAGTCCTTGGAATTAAAAACAAAAAAACAAAAAAAACCCCCCAACCCGTTGAATTAGCTGTAATACCTATAATAACCGCTAGGTAGCAGTCGTCCACGAGTGATGCGTCCAGTCCGAGCGGCTGTGGTTTTGGGCGAGAAACACTTTTCTTTTTGCTCACCCTGTCAGAGCAGCTGTTTCTCCTACTTTCCTCTGACAGTGTTTGTTTTGTGGTTGAATCCACTTTGACTCCGCGAGGACAACTTTTCTGATGTCTTCTGAATATCATATATTCTGCTCTATTTATATTAAAGCAGTTTGGAATCTCTATTGGTTTGGAAGATTTTGTTTTTGCCTTTTTCTCCCCCTTTCATCTTCTGGTTTCATGCAAACACCCGCAGACACATTCAGCATGAAAAGTTGTTACTGTTCCCCGAAAAAGTTTGCAGCAGGAATTCAGACTTTCTCAAAATCCTTGCATACATCACAGAGAGAAAATACTGTGGTTTTTTTGCTACTCTTGAGTATTCATTATTCATATTTGCACATGTCTTTAGCACGGTGAGTTTTCTCTCGATTTATAGCAGATGGTGTGATTTTTTCTTTTTGTTTTTTGTAATGGAAGTAGAAATTTGCTTCATTAAACTATGCCCCTAATTAATCTCCCCTAGTAGGTCTATTCCTTTAAAAATTCATTTACAAGGATGCAGTCCCACCTAGAAAAAAATGCTTCATTTTGCAAATCCGTTACATACTTTTCTATAGTTCCTTAGAAATGAGCATCAGCTGTTGTCCAGGGGAGGGGCTGGGAAGCGGGGATTTTGAGAACGTGGGCCGAGTGCTGGGTTTCTGATGCTGGACCTGACATCTGTGAACGCATTAGCTTTATGTCCTTGGCTCTTTTGCTGAGGCGGTTTTACAGTTAGGTTTGCTGTGAAGTTGAGGTGAATTTGTTCTCCCTGGCCATATGTATTGCAGGCGTGGCAGACACTGTGCTGGACTGGCCAGGCCTGCTCGGGCAGTCACAGCACATCTGGTCATGTGGATGGAACAAGCATGACCACAAGTACAGCGCCCAGGAGGGTACGTGGTGTCCAAGGTGGGAGGAGGAGCTGGGAAGGAAAGAGCCTGGTGCAGAAGCGCAAAACAAATTGACAAAAGGCCTGAGCCAGGTGGGTGATGAGGCCTGGACTCTCTAAGGAGCTAAACATAAGGTGAAATCTGAAAGATCAGATGATGTGAATCAAGGATGGGGTGTCTTAGTCTGTTGTCAGTTGCTATAATGAAATACCAGCACCAGGTAACATATAAGGAACAGAAATTTAAGCAGAATACGGTGGCACACACCTTGTGATCCCAGCACTCTGGGGAGGCTGAGGCAGGAGGACTGTAAGTTTGAGCCCAGTGTGGGCAACTTAATGACTTAGTTAGTCCCTGTCTCAAAAAATAAAAAATATAGAAGAGCTGGGGCTGTAGATCAATGCCAAACCTCTGGGTTCAATTCCCATGACTACCCTCCCCCAATAAAGAAGTTTATTTGATTCACAGTTCTAGAGGTTGGGAAATATCAAGGTATCAGCATCTGGTAAGACCTTCCTGCTGCATCAGAGGGTGGCAGAGACATCACATGGTGAGTCACAGCAACTGTGCCTGCGCAGGTTGCTTCTTCTTCTTGTAAAAGCCTCTAGTGCCAGTCTGGGGGCCTCACCCTCCCAAACTCATCCTGTCCTAACTACCTCCCAAAGCCTCCACCTCGCGATACTATATCATAGCCACCGGGGCATTCAGTTTTAAGCACACAGTCCTGTTTTTTGGCAGGGCACTCTCAAGCCACAGCAGGTGGGAGTGGGGAGTGCTGGAGAGAAAGAATGAGGAGGGAATGACCGTGGTGCGCAAAGGAGGCTGTAGAAGTCGAGCACGGACAGCCAGAGGAAGTAAGCTGAGAAGTGAAGCTGGAAGGGAAAGGTTGACCCTGAGGGCTATGGCAGGGGTATCAGCTAGGGCTTACAGTTCACTAGAGGGCCATATTTATTATAAAACATATGTATAGTTTTATGACATACAAAGAATTTACAAACTAGGCTTACAATGGTTGCCTTCAGAGCCAGACATGGAAGAATGCAAAAAGATCCAGTTATAGTCAGAGGATTGGGGTTCCCTGTGGAATTCCATGCCAGTCCATCTGGGGAAGCCGAAGGGTCTGCATTGGAAGCCTGGAGACAGATGACCAGGGGTGGTGGTGAAGACTGAAGCACCTCTGGTGAAGCGGAAGTGAAACTTCCTTTTCCTTTCCCTTCATTTCACCGAGGCTACGTGCCTATTGGTTGGTGCCACTCACACCCAGGTTGAGTCTTCCCTCTTCACTAAGTCAATTGTCTACACATACTTAGACTGTGCTAAAACAATCCACTAGTTATTTCTTATTCAAGTTGACAGCACAAACAGCTATCCTAGTGGCGGGGAGCTGTTGGTGATTGACACGGCTATGGTGTATTTGGATGAGAAAGCCCTTCCATGGGTACAACTGTGGAGCACAGAAGTGAAAGGCTGTCCAGTGTACCACAGGAGTCAAAGGGCACTGATGCTGTCCTGACCCAAGGAGGGGACACTGAGGTGAGGGCACAGGGCTCAGAACTGAAAGCCCAAGTTTAGGAGACAGATAGGACTCAGCATAGACTGAATTGTGAGTGAACTGGGTGGGGAGAGAACATCTGGTGTCATTCTGGATTAGGTAACAGTGTCAGGTGGTCTCACTCACTGGGGGAACAGAGATTAAAAGCAGGTTAAAAGTAAGCTGGGTTCCTAAATGGAGGGGTAGAAAAAAGTTGGGATCTTCTCAAATGGGTGCAATGGAACAGGAGGAAAGACAAAGGGGTTCAGGGTGTCTGTAGACCGTACACATATGATACATCCCTAAAATGATCCCTTACATGCAGTAGATGTTTATTTCTTTCTTTAACCATCTCTGTATTCTCGCTCATCTCCCCTCTCTTCCTCCTGCCTTCCTTGCATACAAGCCCTTCCTTCTCTCACTCATTTTCTTCCTTTGCAGAATTTCCCCTCAACTTGGTTGCAGAGAACTGATATGGTTTGCCACCTATATGTAAAGTGCAGGAAGCCTGGGCCCCGGTGTGGTGCTGTTGAGGTCATGGAATTCATAGTTAAGAAGGGGCAGGGCAAGTAATGAGGAAGTGAGGACTCCACCCTCTCAGACAGGTTAAGGCAGCCTCTGCAGTGTGTCAGGTCTGGTGAGAGGCTTACTTCCTTTGAGAGTGGGTGGCTGTGGGAAGGGTGTGTGGGTGTGTGTTGGTTTGGGGGGTATTTTTGCAAGGGGAAACATAATATAGGACATGTATTTCATAAGATTATTTATAATAGTCACCCAAAGAACAATATACAAAAGAGTGCAGGAAATCTGTCCACACACTAAGACCAAGGAAACTAGATGAGGGCCAGGATCCACGATAATGTCCTATATGAGTCTCTCTAAAGATCCAGAGCTCATAACAATGCCTTCCACAAATCCACCTGGAGGCCTGTAGCCCATGACAATGTCTCATGCAGACATGTTTCACAGATCTGTGCTGCAAAGGCCCAAAGGTGGAATCTAGAAAGTCTGTGCCAGCGAGATGAATGATCTGCGCTAGTAGGCTGAGGGATCTGCACTGGAGCCAGGAAGCAATGCTCATAGTAAGAACCAGAGCTTCCTGAAAGGTACCACAGCCATCCTCAGCCACAGTGAGGTCTGAGCTCCTCCGATGGTCAGGACAGCCGAGTTCCCATCAGGGAAGCCAAGGCAGCAAGCTTTTCCTGGAGACCGGCAGTGCACCATCTTCCCCTCCAGAGCCAGAAAGTGATGCTCAGAATGAGGACCAGAGCTCCCCCAAAGTGAACCAAAGCTATTCTCAGAGCCAACAAGGTCCTGAGCTCCTCAGAGGATGAAAACAGCTGAGTTCATCAGGAAAGCCAGCATGACAAGCTCCTCCAACAGAAGCAACAGCTCCTTACAGCTTCTATTAGCTTCCAACAGCCTCTCTCAGCTCCCAACAGCCTTCTTCAGTTCCCAAAAGCCTTGTTTCTCCTTCTCCAGTTCTGTCTCTTATTCTGCTAGCAAAAATCCCCAGCAGACCTCCCACACCTAGCACCACACTTACTCAGTTCAGCTGGGCGTTACGAGTTGACCACCAGCTGTCAATCTACCACAGGGTGCCTGTCCTGTCACTTGCTTCCTGGCTTGCATGTGAGCCCATTCTCCATGTGGCTGGTTCCCTTTTCTGCTGCTTCACCTTGCTGTAATGCTACTGGGGGTCTTGCACCATGTCTTGGACTTGGATATGCCATCACACTTTCCAGCCATCAGAATTGTGGGCCTAATACACCTCTTGGCTTTGTAAAGTACCTAGCCTTAGATATTTCGCTATAGCAACACATAATATACCATGGTATCACTCAGGTTTACCTATAGAACATTTCAAATTTTTCTGCTTTATAAATCTGTACAATCCTTCACAGAATATATTGGTGAAAGTGGGTTTCTTTTGTATGTGAAAGACAACCTACCTGTGCCAACTGATAATTTGGTACAATTTAAAAATAGTTTTATTTTAACAAATCTTCCACTTAATGGTTTTGTGTTTTAATACAACTTTTAAAACTATACATAATTAATTGATAGTGTGATTTGGGGTAAGTTACTCAACTTACTTGGTTCAGTTTTCTAATTTGAACAAAACGGTTGATAATCTTAAGGTTGAAAATTAGTTTTTATGTCCCTTAATGAACTGCTTTGAGGATTAAATCAGGTAAAACATGTAAAGAAAATTATAAGCTTTCAATAAATATTAGTGTTATAGTAGATATTACTATGGGGTGGATATGAATAGTGGACTAGGAGACCTACAGGGAGTGCTAGGAGGTAGGCAGTAGAGGAGATAACCAGGCTCAAGGTACCGCGAGGTAAAGGCCAGTGTTTGCTGGACCTTATGGTGCAAGTTGCATCTCATAAAGCTTTCTGGAGTAGAGAGTGAGCAGCTGAGGCAGGGTGTTCATGCTTGCGCAGCGAGGTGGAAGGATAAACCTGGGTTTGCACCGCAGTGTGTCTCTTTGTTGGGTCTTCTCTGGGTGATGTGCAGAATGCTGATGCAGCTTAATAAGAAGGAGAACTGACCTTGAGTGCCTGCTCCGTGTGGGCCTTGCGGGCCCTTCATTCCCTTTGTCTCCTCAAACTCCACACAAGCCCAGCCAGGCTGACGTATTCTCATTTCCGGCTGAGCCACTGGAAGACCGATGCTCGAGGTCACACCGATCACTCAGTAGAGAAGTTGGGGTCGGAATCCAGCCATTCTCACCTCAGACCTGGAAACCAGGCTTTTTAGCTGTGGGTTCCAGCTCACAGTCACAGTTTTCCTTCTAAAATTTCCAGAAAATGTCTGTGATTTTGCACTGTGACCAAGCAGCCACTGTGGAATTTATTTTCTCTACCTCAAAAGAGGTAAGTTTAGTCAGCAAAGCTTCGTGTTGGCTGAAATAATCTGTAAGGATGCTCTGAACCTTGAGTGTCCATAATTTCCACTAGTAGAGAAATGCATGTACGGTATCTGAAGTTAAAAAGCTGGGAGGTATAAATGTAGTTGCTGCCTCCAGGGGTCAACCAGTAAGAACAGGGAGGACATCTAAATGAAGACAGAGCAATCAGATCCCTGCCTTCTCTCTTTTGAAATGTACTCATGCAGTATGAACTTAACTTAGTATCCACCACAATCCAAGCACTGTGCTGTGCTATCCTGTCAGCATCTCTGTCTTCAAGATCTTACAGGTTCTCAGAGGCGGGCTTTCGCAAAAGACCCTAAGTACACTGATGACATAGGATTTTCATATAAATATGTAAAAAGCGTTATAGGAACAGAGCAAAATCTATGCCTAGTGAAGTCTGCTTAGTACAACAATGAATGAACCAACAAAAGTGAGAAATATGAAAAGGTGGCTTTTGATTTGGGAGGCACGCCAACTATAAACAATAAAAAATAGTGGAACCCGACTCTGGCTGTGAAGAACAAAGGGAAGGATAATTCTGAGAAGGGAAGGAAGGAACTCAGTGATGGTCTTTTACTACACTGTCTTAGAATTCAGTGGTGAAATTTTCTCTTTTGGGACTTTGAGACACATCAGATATGGAATCCACAGAAAACATGAAATCTAATGCACAAGACCAATTCAGAATTATAGACCAGAGTAATCTGAGAATACACACAAAAGAATAGATGTTACAAATTTCTCAAACCATAGCCAGTGTCCTGACGACAATGTCTAACTCTATTTTGATCCTGCTGGGATAACAACTGCTCTTCCTTTATTTTTCTTTTTCTTAATAATTGCAGGGCTCTTTGTGGAAGTGTTAGTATGGGGAAGAGTGTTCACCTATAGGTTATTGTTAGGGGGGTGGCTTAGGACGTAGCAGGCCTACATTAGTCAACTGGAAGGAACTTAAATCCATTTCATGCTCAAACAGGAGAACAGAAACATTGCCAAAGTCTAGCAGTGTTTTCTTCATTGAGTTTTTGTTCAATTTGCTGTGTTCCTTTGGCTGTGTGAACTTATGTTTTACTATTTTCTATGTAAAACTCAAGATCTTGTCTTTTATTCTTCAACCTTTCTAAAAATGGAAATGTTGAGAAATAGATTTCCATGCCGTAGCTTTGTTTCTAAGATCAATCTTTGGAGTCAGTTCATGTGAGCTATGTTAGAGGAGCTTGGTTGATAATGAGACAACTGTCCTAATTGACTATGCCTTGAGAAACAATTATCTCAGCCTACAGAGTGGGCTACCTTTGCCCTCCTTCACAGGACCTGGCAGATGGTGGATTCCAGGAGGTTTGGGGATGATTTTCTTTGGATCTTCAAACAGAATGTTTACAGAAAGTAGAGTTAGATTTAATGTGTTTATCTCCGCACTTGCCAGCTGGTGGCTTTCAGAGGTCATCCAGAGAGGCAGGAAGAGATACTGTGTTGGAGGAATAGGTACTTTCTTTGATTATCTAGTTCACAGACTGGCTTGACTATTTGATGTTAATGATGTTTATCCTTTTGTCTTAAAAGGAAGTGAAGATCCTTTTCTTCAGTAGATTTCTGCTCCCTGGACTTCTCTGTGTTCTTATCCTAGGGCTCTCTGTCTGTTTCTTTCTCTCTCAGATGACTCACAGTGACAGATCACTGGCTGTCCTTGTTTTGTGGGAGTCAGAGAAAAATTCATCACAAAATGCAAGGTCTGTGGACATCACAGTAGCTTTCCAACCTCATGAGCATCCAGCAGAAGTTTAAAAACAACAACATTATGACAACAAAACAAAAGAGAAACCTGAACACTTCTGTGGACAATCCTCTTAACCTGTCTGGTATCTGTTTAGGACACCTTTATAAATAAGTATGCACAAAGATAAAATAAGCCAGCTTGTTTGTCAGGCAGGAATTGAGTACATTGTAAAATACATAAAATTAAACAGGTCTAATAATCTCCTGGAATAACTGGATTTTCTTTCCCTTTGGCGAGTAGCTATGTGTAAGCTGCCTGTATTACGGAGTAACCAACGTGGTGGGTCACCGGCTGCACAGGGCAGCATTAGCATGTCTGAAAACCCCTTTTTTGAACTGACATATAAGAAAGAAAATGTAATAGAAGCTTCAAAGCTAGTTTAATGAGGGTGACCCAGTTGGAAGAAGTGTTAAAGCATCTCCAGTGTAAAACCTTTTTAATTCTCCCCAACGATAAGGCGAGTCATTTGGAGTTCTGAGTACTTCCAATTAGCAAGTGAGAGACTGATTAAAAAAATCAGGCCCACTGCATTGCAGAGTATACTTTGGCTTTTTATTTTGATAAGTGGTTTTAAGTATTTATTATAATAATCCACAGTCTATGGGCTAATGCGCTGCAGTGTGTCTTTGAACTGCAATAAAGTCTTGGAAAGATGAGACCTCATTGTAAGCACTTGCAGTTAAATCTTGGTTGGGATGTAAAATGAGGCCACCTTTTTTTTAAAGCATAACGATCATGTTTTCTGATTAATGAAGTGAAAAATAGATCATTTTCCTATATAGAAATTGCAATACCTCGTGCACACAACACACATTAATTGCTATTAATGGCCTTGATGTCTATCCTGAAGCACACCATGTTATTGCTTTCTTCAGCTGCATTATTTGCCTCTATTTTTCTTTCAGTATGGAAGAATAGCTCCCTGATTTTATGGCTGGTTTTTTGCACATTGGAACTGGAGCTCAAATTCCAAAGCCTCCACTGTGCTGCCCTGTTCCATGATGTCAAAGTCTCATTCACAACTCCTTGCTTCTTTTTTCACAGCTCACAAGGGCTGGATGTTATGGTTATTGAGACAGTGTGTACTGTGTTCCTGGTTTTGCTCTAATTATTTTGGCTTCAGCCAGATTTATGTAATCTATCACCTTGACATTGACTTAGTACAGCTTGTGGATGAAGATACTCTTGTGACAGGTGCTGAAGAACTCCTCAGTGGATGGTAACAGTCTGCTAATGACCTTCTTAATTTGTAGACTCAAGCAGAAAAAACACAAAGGCAAGTGTCTTGGCCTTGATGTGTCTGTTTAGACTGTACTAGAGCCTTTGCAATTGATGTTATTGGACCCTCGTCCAGGACAATAGGACAGTTAAAATATTCCTGCCTCTTGGAAGTTTACCTGCACCTCTGACCTTTCTGTTATTCTCCTTAGCTTTCAAGAGCCTTACTAGAATTTTATGAGTTCCTATAAATTCTGATGGACTGGGCAAGCTCTGGAAGATTTTAGCAGCATTTCAGCAAGTGTAGCCCACTTCCTTCTTGCTTTTCGTCTGCTGGCTTCCTGCTGTCTTACATAGCTATTCCAGGTTCTAGAGAAATTTGGTTTAGGAGACAGTTTTTGTTGCTGGCTAAAATTTCTGCCTAAGATCCCTCTGATGTTCCTCGGGGTAAATGGGACCACACCATGTGTTAGGGTTTGTGTCTAGATGCCCCTCCCAAATCCTCATGCACTCATAGGTGGGGCTTTTCAGGGGTGGCTGGATCTGGAGTGTGCGGTGATGGGATTAAGGGTGTGAGATTACTAAATTAGTCCAATGACTGGTTTGGTCATTGGACCATAATTCTTGCTAGAACTAAGGGTGCCCCACCCTAGGTGTGAATGCTATCTGCCCTAAGGGTGGGTAGCCTGGATAAAATATAAGGATAGAAAGAGGGTCTTTGGTGGGGGGCATGTTGCTCTTTACTTGTTTGCTGCCTTTTGCCTGCCCTGCTCTGCCATGGACTATTTGTCCTCTGTGTTGCTCCTCTGCCGTGTGCCACCCTGCCGTGGAGCAGCTGACTATGGACTGAAACCTCGATTTGCTGTGAGCCAAACACACTCTTTCTTCTTTAACTCTGGGTGTTAAATTTTTGTCTTATTAGTGAGGAAAGTAATTAAAATACCTCACCCAGGCACAAATGGTCTCTTTGGGGTCTCATTTCTAAAAGCCTGGGCCTTTCCTCTTTTCCTTCTAGGCCTCTTTCATCCTTCTGAGCTAAGGACTTTCTAAACTGAAAATCCAACTGACCGCATCACGAAGGCAGAGGACTCAGGGAAGATACTAGAATGCTTCTCGTTCTTTAAGCTCCATATCTGTAACATTTTCATATGGTTGTTCTTCAGTTCCCAAGTCACAGGTTAGTGATTGGAGTTACACTTCATGCCGTGAAAAGCCAGGCATCCTTGCAAAAGAAAATGTCACCTGTCCAAATAGACTTTTTAATTTGCCTTCATCAGGTCTGGTAATTGGATCTTTGTTTCACCCTCCCTATCATGTTGTAGGTGGTTTGTGCTGTTTGTCAATTTTTACCTGTTTGTGTGATTCACTTTTTTGACAGTAGGATTTAGTTAACCAGAAAGTTGAGTGCCATTCCTGGCCTGGAACAGAGCTGGCGAAGTACTGACCTTGGAACCATTAAAACAGGACTTCAGTCACCTGAGCCTACACTGGGCACAGTATAGATAGATTCTATGCAAATATATGTACAATGACATAGGAACATACATAATCTACACGAATGTCTACATGACTATGTACACACACAACCGCATATGACTTGTGGGTTCAATTTATTAACCATGTTCTATAGAGGCCTAAGCATATCTGTATCCATATATCTGTGTCTATATACTATATGCTTTTAATGTGTGTGTATACAGTGATGTTGCAAAGAACTGGACTAGAAGAACAAATATATATCAGAGGTAATGAAACTGGAATTTTCAGTGGCTCCTCATATATTTGCTGATGACACAGAGTTTTTCATTCTGGGGTAGAATGTGTAAACTTCTAGACAACAAACAGCTGTGAATTATTGTTTTCTTTCTAATCTATGACTAGAGTATTACAAAATCATGCTTTTATCAAGTTAGCATGTAAGTGGTCAGCAGGGACAGAACTATTACAGATCTAGAACACTGAGTTAATAGCAGCTGGTGTACAACATGTGCTTTTTGTTATGAGCCTGGTTCTCCTCACCCACACAGAACCTCCTTTTCAAAGTTGCACATCATTTGCCTTGGAATTTGCTGTGTGACTTATATCAATATTAAAAAATATCACATTTCTTTCTTGTTCCTGCTAGGATCTCCGCAGGAAATTTAAAATATTCCATCTGAGGTAGGCAAAATGAGTACAGATTGATGTATTATAATCTAATATAATTTTTCCCATGGTAATTGTAATATCAGCAGTAGAGAGCTATCTTTTCATTTTTTAAAATTTTTGGTAAAGTCTGTTTAGCAGGCTTTTGTATTGTTTTGGTGGAGGGCTCTCACTCTATTAATATAGTACCATATTTTTCAGATAAAGTCACGAACAAATAAACAAGCTTTAATAGTTTTCTTTATCACTAGAGTATCTCCTCCCACCAAAAACATGTAGCCATAACCTTGTCTGTCTAGTTCAATGACCTTCCCTTCTGTTGGTTTTCTGTTACAAGGCAATGTGTAGACAAGCTCATAGACAATTTAGTTTTTGTTTACAAAAATAATTTAGTAGCTGCGGTGATTAGCAGGCAGAATGGGTAAAGCGTAGAACAGTGTTCAGTGCCTAAATGAAGGTCACTTTCCCAGCACTTGTTTCAGTGCGTGCGCGCACACATGATGGCAATTGCCTGCTTTCGCCTTCACAGAAAAAATGGTTTTGTTCAATATGATAATTAATCAGGTAGGGAGGGAAAATTTTCCTGCACATAATATTGAAATACTTTAAATACAAACTGTTGAGGAAAGAATCAGTCAGGCAGTATATACCTAGAGACAAAATAAAAATAATCTTCAAAGCTAAGGCAAATGGAAATCACGTTGAGATGCTTGGTTATTAATAATAGTAATGAAGGACCTACTTTTTCAACTTCCTAATTTACCCAAAGAAGAGCTTTGAGGTTTCAATAGCAAAATAAATTTTTTAAAAATTAGATTTATGACAATGCATGTATTTCTGTGAAAGAATGTTTTAACAACAGTAAACCATGAGGTGGGGGAGAAATGCCTGGAATTTTAACAGTCAGTGCGGTTGCTGTATGTGATCACAATGATCAATGTTTCCCTTTTGTCAACACATGGTTAATAATCCTCACGTTATCTTAATGATATTGGGGCACAGTGTGCAGTTGTTCTCTGTTTGAAAAGTAAAAACAGTTCAACCATCAAGCTGATTTTATCCTTGAATGCCAATAGTGACAGAAAGAACAATTTTGCCTTAGAGAACTGGATGATTTTTACATTGTACAAAAGGCTGAAATAATACTTCATGTTTGTATTATGGTTCATCTGAGTTACACCTAAAAAGTTTAATAGAGTGAGTTGTATTTAATTAATCCTTTAGGGTTCATTACCATTAATTTTCTATTAAAAAGTGTAGAGGTGTTGGGAAAAGAGTTATTTACTCTATAGTTTTACACTGACAAAAGGGATGTAAATTTGTGAACAATCCCTTAAAGTACCTCTAGACAAACAGAAAACACAAATACCTCAGAGCTACTAGCCAAAGACCAGGAAAGCAAATGAAGTTCCAGATGTAGGGACAATTAAGAAGTGGACAGCACAGGGCATGACCTGGGGTGGCTGTTGTGGAGAGACGAGGGTGACCATTTGCTTACCGGGCAGGATGTACTTGCAGAAGTTGCCCCTTGTGAGACCTTTGCATACATTCACTGTGAGCCCCTGGACTCCTTGAATCTTAGCTCACCCCAGAAACAAAGGCTTAAGACCCTGATTGGCCTTGGTGCCAGCACTCAGGAAAACAGACATTTTTAGGGACCAGCTTACCTCTATAAATAGGGACAGAGCAAAGACCACCTTGAGAAGCTCTTGAGCTTCCTGCCATGTAGTTCACTGTTTGGCAGCTCCACCTGCCTTGCCTTTGCGGTAGTCTAACTAAAGCCTCTGCTTTGCACTACTTTCCTTTTCTGAGTTCCTCATTCTGTGGTAAGGGGATCTTCTGTTCTGAGTCAGCCTCACCTCACCTCTGCATTCTTTGCAGAGGTGGGGAGATGAACCAGGAAGTCAGAGGGCCTCTTTGTGAGGAGACCCCTACCTCCTACCCCAGAACCCTCTCTGATGCAACACAGACATCACACAGGTAACATAGCAAAAGCTGAATATACAAGACCTATGTGTTAAAGACTCATCGTGAGCTTAGAATCAGACTTAGAAATTTGTGGGCAGAGATGCTGTATTTTTCCCTTCTGGTATTTGCAAAGCCTGATAGAGTATCTCTGGCTTGCATAGATGTAGCCAGTCCTCAAAGATTCTGGGGTGAGGGCAGTGGAGGTCCTCTTGCAGGGAACCTCAGTATTTTTATGTAATAAGTTGTGAATCAGAGGAATCTCAAGTGCCCTCTCGAGAATGGAGTCTATAATAGCATCTCCTTCACAGTGTTTTGTTAAAGATGGATATAAAGCTCTTGGATGCATTCGTGGCACCTGGGAGGAGCCACTTAAGCATTGCTTATTGTTATGTTATTATGTTAAAGGAGAAAAGTTAAACCCGTGTGGGACTGGGATCCTGAATGGCCTTAGAAAAGGACAGCCTAAAGTTTCCTTGTTTCAAGAACCAGAAGCTGTCACATTCTGACTCTTCTGAACCCTGAATTGCACTGGAGGGCCCCTTACTCCATAAAAATAGATAAACAAATGTTTTATGTCTGTGTTGACATAAAGATGAACACAATTCAGACCGGATTCACTACCATGTACCATTCCGATTTTAGTATATGTGCTGCCAAAGCGAGCACTACCATCTACCTTTTGTTGCCATACTCATACTTTTTTCTTCTCACTTAAAATGAAGTGTATTTGGTCTCTAAAGGTTTCATGATTCCGAGGTACTTTCCAGTGTAGCCAGTAGACAACCAGACCCTGGTATTGTAGGCAGCTAAGTTAGATGAAGATTAATATACAGTCAGAGAGGGACTGGGCTCTCAAGGAAGTCAGGAGAAAGAATAAAGACATCAGAATTGTGACTGGGGGTGTATTTGGAGAAGGCCAGGCCTCAAGATAAAGATTCACCCGCCAGGCCTACATGCCTCCCATAAGGGATGAACAGCAACTTGGAAATATACTATAATTACCACTGCCTGGCCCAGGAAGTCCAGATAGGCATCAGTCACTGAGGTGGGTGAGCAGAACCTCTGGACCCATCTCTTCCCCAGAATGCCTTTGTTCTTTGCATGTGCCCTTGCTAGGTGAACTGCTTCCCTATTGAGTCAGTATTAGCTAAGCAGCTGTACTTGTGATCCTATTGGTTGATTATAGTTAGGCTCATGTGTACCCGCACTGTGATTCTGCTGTATAAATCACCCCTGACCAAAGCGCTCAGTGGTAACCCACTTTGGGGCCCCCTCCTGTCTCTCAGGAGCTGTTCCTACTCCCCAATAAACCTTTCCAACTCTTAATATCCGTTGTCCTTTGGAATTCATTCTTTGATTTTAGGGGACACAAACTCAGCATATCTGGCGTCTAGCAGGTTGGGCGTTATATTTCCCCTATATCCCTGGACTCTGGAGTAGGACTAAGAGAGGGCTCATTGGAGAGGTAACAGCAGACCAGGGGGATGGTTCTATGATTGGCTCAGAATTTAGGCTATACGTTCTCTCTAGGATCTGCTATTTACTGGCTTTGTGTCTTTGGTAATTTATTGTATTTCTCTGAACTTTTAATTTCTTCATCTATGAATTGGAATGAAACAGGCATGTATTCAAAAAGTTGTTCTGGACAGAGTTGAGTGAGATTATTTGTACGAAGCACTTACTATAGTTGTTTGGAAGTAGTCAACAAACAATGACTGTGAGCTATGTTAATTTTAACTCGATGTGTTTCTGTGTTTTACACATCAGTCTTTCCACCTCAGTCTATTCTCCTGTACCACCTTTGAAATAATTTCCAGCCTCCTGTGTGTTCAAGGTCATGGCCAGGTTTTCCATGTATCCACAATGATTCCTGAATTATTAGCCATTAATCCAGAGTTTTTAAGGGTTCAAATAGATCAGTACTTCATCCCAAAAGTCAAAGTGTTTACACATCTTTCGGGGTCTCTCCCTACCCTTCCATCTTGTGTATTATCTTCTACCATTCACAGAATTCTGCCCTGTGCTTTGTATCCAGAGGTTTCTCATTAAATGCCCGCAGCATAGAAAAGACCTAGGGTGGGAGAATGTTTGAAACAAGGTATTGAAAATGCAGTGTTGTCTCCCAGAACTCTATAGCAATAGAGAAGACAGTACCTTTTACTATACTAGCAAAACCCTGTACAGAAATATTAGAATTCTGGTGCTTTGAATTCAAACCCATGATTGAGACAGAACAGGAGGGGAATAGTCATGATAGCTCCTTTGAAGGCAGTTTCTCTGAACAGAAAAATAATACAGAAATTGTCCAGAAGTTTACTTCCTCTACTAATTTAGGAAATCCTTTCTTTTTCTTTCTGAAAAGGTTATACGTTTTAGCCCACTGCTTCCTATTTAAAATACGAATAAAGGGGAAGAAAGGACTTGTTAACCTGATTATCCCACTCAATTCTGGTCACAGATGGAGTGACAGACCTCACAGCCAGGTTATCCTCACATTAACCATGGCTCATCTCATTGCCAAGAAGACAAGTGGTCAAGTGAAAAAATAAAAACCAGACATAAACATTAAAAACCATAACTCAAGGAGTTCCACTTTGCTCTTTTTTGGTGTAACTTTAAATAAAACTAGTTTCAAAGAGGAAAAATAATCTCACTGAAATCACAGTGAGAAAGATTACCTTCTCGAATGCTACTGTCAAAGTTAGCAAGCGATGAAACATAACAATCCAATTCAATGAATCCACTTCAGTGTAGGAGAGAATAGCTTACAATTTCTACTTTTTTAAAAAAATTAAGTTTACATATCTTTTCCATGTCTTCCAACAGCTATTGTACATTTTGCCAGTGTTTAAAAACACAATGATACCAGGATATCACAGTTACACTCTTCGGTGAGCTTCTTGGACCACCAGGAAATATCAGCAGGTGATCTCTTGATCACACCATTGTTGGGTTCTGTTATGTAAAAGGTAAAGACTAGAAAAAAAGTGTAGATATTTTAATGATGATTTTAAAAAGGCTGACCCTAAGGTCACCATCCATAATGCCACAGTGACCTTCCTTTTCTCCTGTTTTGACGGCTTTTCTGTGTTCTTTGGTGTCACTCATCTCTACATTACCCTTGGCTTTTGGACTCCCTGAGGATGTTTTTCTAAGTTCTCTTGTTCTCTCACTTCACATGCTTTCCCCGGGGTCTCCTTCATCTCCATGCTTACAGCTCCTGAAACTTCATCTTTAGTTCCGATCTCTCTCTGGCATCCCTGGCTGGAATATCTAATGAGCTACTTAACATATCCACTAAGAAGGTTTCTAGGCAACTCAGACTGAATGCATCCTAAACTTGATTCATTCTCTTCTCTTTTGTTTTCTTTCAAAAAAGTCCTTTTAGTAGTTATTCTTGTCTGAGGGAATGGTAGTCACCATTCCTCTACCCATCAGAGTTAGGTGTCAACTTGATATTCTCCTTCATTCTATATCTGGACATTCACTGGGTGTTGGTTCCTTCTTCCAAACATCTCTGCCTCTCTCTGTTGTTTTTGTGCCTGTGGCTGCCATCCTATTGCCACTATCTTTTTCCTATTTTGCTTGGAATGACCTCATAGTTTAACTCCTTATAACCCTTTCTTTAACCTCATTCCTTGGTAAACAACGCTACACTGACCTAGAGCAAAAATTTTTTTCCCAAAAGCCAATCCTTATCATTGTATCATCTAATTAAACATCTCTTCCCACAGGGCCTGGAATGAATCTTTTCTGTGGCAAACAGGAGTGCGAAACATCATGTAATGTGCCCCTGGGAAGTTTGCCACCCTCAACAAATGCTCTTCTCTACTCTCCTTACTTGCTGTGGTCGTCACAGCTGTTCAGTTTCCGGAACATGCTTTATTATTTTGCTGGATATAGATGTCTCCCTTTGTTAACTACCCTTGCTCACCCTTTATATCTCAGAGTTGGCTTTTCTGGTCGGACTTGTCTGAACACCCTTTATTTATCCCTTACAGTGCTTTGATTATCCCACTTCGTATAATTAATATGAGGATTGCAATTACTTCTTTAATGTAGTCTTCATGTGAATAAGAGAAGACTATTTCTATCGCTACAACTTAAAACCAGGCCAGATACATTGCAATAGCTCAGTAAATCTGTGACAAGAGTGAAAGAATAAAGAATATATATATTAGAGAAAAGAAGTGTGGGATGAGTTTTGGGAAAGGCAGTGGGGCATTCTGCATTTGAAACTAAGGCCACCTTGAAGAGAACGGTCTACAGTGTGGCAGCAACTGTGAATTCCCATCATTCTGAGGTCATGTATCATTTTTTTGGTTTTTGTATTGTTTTGATTTTGTCCTCATTGTTTTTTTAGTTTTGTTATCTTCAAAATTAAAAAATAAAATAAAATGAAACTAAGGCCACCTAAATGCCACTGTATTTTTGGTTTAATGAATGTCAAAACAACGATTTTCATTTGAAGGCCCCTGTAAAAGTATTGCAAATCAGCCAGGCCTAGTGGAATGAATGTTTGTCTAGCTGCCCGAAGACCTGGGTACAATTGTCATTAACTAGCTGTGATACTGGTTAAGTTATAAAACTATATTTTCTTTCTTTTTTTTTCTCTGGGTGTGCCTTGGCGACCTAAATTTGTAATGGGAATAAGAATTGCCACCTTTGTATCTGAGATAAAATTGCAGTTGTAAACATACTTTAAAATACATAGGCACTGCATGGATTAAAATGACTTTGGGGCGTGCCTTTCTAAACTTACAGTGTCTCTTTGCATTTTTAACTGTAAAGGAAATGGAGCACTGCTGGCCTTGCTCTCAGGCCAGTATTTTTCAAAGTGTAATTTGTGGAGCAGCTCTTCATTGGATGTGTGCGGGATAACCTGTTAGAAACTCAATTTCTGGGACTTCCTTTAAGATTTTCTAAATTAGAACTTGGCAGTGGATTCAGATTGAATTATCTGTCTATTCTCTCTCTCTGTCACCACCATCATCGTCTCTCTAGCTTATGTACACAGGCTCCCACAGCAATCCTTGGGCATACGAAGATTTGAAAACCAGTCTTTGCTTTCCTTCAACGTGGCCGCCTTATTTGGGAAGTCTTGTTTGTTTCCCAAACAAGTAAGGGAGACAGCAAAAATCTTGAGAATTCTCATCTTTCAAAACCTATCCTAACGTCACACATTTCTTCTTGAAGTTTTTCCAGGTTACTCCAGGTGATCTAATTGAACTTCCTTCTGACAATATTTTAAGCACTTAAGCTTCACCAGGTTAGCATTTAGCTATACATATTGGTGTGTTTTGAGAACTCATTGTTCCTGTGCTAGTCTTACTTATATAAATAGATTTGAAGTTTCCTGAAGTGCAGGGATCTGGCTGGTGCCATTTCCATATGCCCTTGGTATCTGGCAAATGTTAAGCTCAGAGTAGATGCACAAAATTGAGGAGAGAGGTCTGGAAGGGCAGAACCTTCAGGAAATGGAGAATCTGTAAGACTCTCAAAATACACCTTCTCCTCACTGAAGATGTCTATTTCCACTGGTGTTTATTTCATTTGGATATCCACACTGTCTTGAAAACCCTCTGCTTAGCTATTTTAAGTCCAATAGAACACTAAACAAGAAGCAAATGTAGATATGTGAGTGTAAGACGCTTCCTGGGGGCTGGAGCAGAAAGTACCACATGTTGGGCATTAGTCTGGGAGGGTGATTATAAAACTCATTTTCTGGTTGTGATTTTGTAATCTGACTTTCAGGAGAGCTGGAATCCTTTCTGACAGGTGGTCAATGGACAATGGACACACTAGGGTGTCATTTTTCATCAGTCGTGATTTATTTCTTCTTGGCTTTGATTTTTTAAAAAAAGCATATTGAAAGGAAAAGTTAAATGGGATTTGTACTAGTTTGAAAAACAGATGAAAGAGTCCTTTCAAAAAATCTATTCAGAAGGGATTATAAGAAGACAAAAAGTCTTCCCCTTTTCTGTTAAAAGCTACTAAAATTTACCAGTGTGTTCTGTTTAGGGCTGCTCTCCTGAAAGCGGTGAGTACCCAGGGACATGTGTAAGATGTGTGTGAGCATGTGTGCGCCTGCTGAAAGTGTTTTGCAGAAGCAGAGAGTGGAACAGGGAAGACTGGGAATCAGCAGAGTCCAACTGCCACAGCTTACATTATTTCACTGTTGCGGAGGCTCCTCTCTGTCATATGCTCGTTATTAAAATTTTAATTAGAAATTTGCTGTGCACCTGAGGGCCAGGGCACAGAGTTTGCAACCCAAGTACATAGTTCCCAGATAAATTCCTTTGAGTGAAAATAATACTGACCATCTTACTTGCAGGTTTTGAGATCCTCATCATGATTTTCTTTTTGTGATCTCATTTTTAATTCTCATAAAGATCGCATGAAGCAAGTAATCAAGAATTATTATCCGGAGGGATCAAATCCATTCTATTTTTCAAGATTTTCCCTAGGTGTTTCATTTCACAGTGCATCGCAAGCACCATCTCCTCTTTTCTGTGCCATCTCCTCTTTCTATGGACTTGTCAAGAGCGCATGTAGAGCTGCATATTTTTTTTTAACAATGTTGTGTTGTATTTGAAAGTTAGTTAGTGTTAAAGAATGTATTTTACATAGATCAGGCACAGCTTAAGGTCTCTCTTGTAAGTCTGGGCAACAAAGAGTGTGTTCCAGCGTGAGCTGACATCCTGCAGGAATCTCTGCCGGTCCGCTTTAGATGGGCTCCAAGTCACCTTCTGTCCTTATCTACACAAAAGACACTAAAACTACCTTTGCTGAGAAGGAAAGAAGAGTTGTCACACAGAGGGTGCACAGTTACCTCAAGATGATGACTATGATCCGTATGTGCACCCTGAGATCCTGAGGGAACCCTTGATGGCAAAGCCACTCATTACCCCCTAGGAAATATCACTGGACAGATGCTTCATGGAGAGTCTTCCTGTACCTATAGGGTACTCTGAATGTGCTGCCCTGGGTTGTGTCCCAAATAAGTGGAACATCTGCTTATAGATACATCTACTGCTCTTGGATGGGGGGTGTGGGATGTGGGAAGAAAACCATCTCTGGAAACTTGTGTCTCTGACTCTGCCATTCTGGTCTCTCTGGCTATGTTTTCACCTGAGAGAGACAAAGAAGCCACAGGTAGGGACCATGACTCCAAATCCTTATCTTACTTTTTCCCTGGTCTACACAGAGCCTTGGGCCTAGTTCCTTTCTGTCCCCTAAAGTCCTTTTGGTCTATTTAGACTCCAGCTGTGTCATTTGACTGTACTCTTGGCTTATAACTCTGTGACTCTCATGTTATGTGTGAGAAGGAAATAAGATCCAGGGAGCACAGGGTGTTAAATTGTGGAGCTGAGATTTCACTTAGGCCATCAAAAGCCCAGCTCTATTCTTTTGAACCATAGTCATAAAAGAATGTTCCTCTTTTAAGAAGATTGTCTCTTAAATGTGGGGAGAGAGAGTTAGGGGAGGAGCATGGTGGAAGAGGAAGGTGCTTTGATTTTATTTTTTTTGTTACAAGGAATTGAACCCACAACCTCTTACATGCAGGTAGGTACTATGCCATTGAGCCATAGCCCTGGCTCGTTTGACAATGTTTCATTTGGAAAGAATTCTAATATGCCATTGCTTCAGAGAGAAGCCTCCAAAACAGAGGTGTGGTGTCATAGAAGGCTGAGTGAGACAGTCTGGAAAGTTCTAATGATTCTTATTTTGGGCATTTAGACACAAACTAGAAGAACTGAAGGTCTTGCATTTTTCAACCGATGGGTAGATTTTTCGTGTGTGTGTGGTGGTAGGTGGGCAGGGTAGAGTGAACTGAGATGCAAAATGAGTGAGAGAGTAAAAGTCCATTAACTTTAACAATAGTCTTATGTTGTCTAATTTCTTTTAAGATTAGCGGACAGATGCTAGAAAACCTAGTGTTTTAGTTTAAGGAATGTAAACAAAATGGTTTTCCAGTAAAAGACAGAATATAAATCCTGGCTTGCGCTCAGCAAGGCTGCAACCCTGCGTGGGTGGAGAGGTGTTGGGTGACGCCTGCTCCCCTGGTTTCTGTTAGTCTGCCTTCTTCTTTGGTGAGTGGGATAAGCGGAAGAGGAGTTTGGGGATGCTGGAGGGGGTGGGCTGTGCTAATTTCCTGAACTGTCACAGAGTACCACAAGCTTGAGGCTTAACACAACGGGAATGTGTCCTTCCATGGTTCTGGAGCCCAGGATCCTGAATCAAGAGGTCTGTGGGGCCATGTTCCCTCCGAAGACTTTAGAGAAGGACCCTTTCTTGCTTCTGCCAGCCTCTGCTGGCTCCTGATGTTTCCTGGGTGCAGCAGCATCATTTAAACGTCTGCCTCCATGCTCACATGGCCCTCTTCCTTCCTGTGCCCAAAGTCTGTCTCTTTTCTTCTAGAAAAGCAATTTTTACCGGGAGTAGAACCCACTCTAAAGCCGGCAATGCCTGATTCAAACATCCTTAATTAAATCACAAAGACCTAATAAGTTCTACTTCCAAATAAGATTATGAGTACAGAAGGTTAAGACTTGGATATATCTTTTTAGGGGACGCTGTTCACTCCAATTTACAGACAAAGACTTGGAGAGAAAAGGAAGAAAATAGGGACGTGCGAGGGATGCGTGCCCTGCGTGCCATACCCTTTCTCTCATGAGTGGCAGAGCCACTGCCAACTCTAATCAGTAACTTAGGTCAGAAACCTCAAGATGTTTTTATGAGTCTGAGCATGAGCACAACAACTTGGGGCTAGGGTGGAAAAGATGGCTGAGGCTGTCACCTGAGCAGCACGGGGGTAGGCTGAGGCACTCACAGTTGTACTGGGAAGACCCAGAGCACTCTCAGAAGCATGCAGCAACACCTCCCTCAGGATAGGCAGGGGATGCATACAAGTTTGAAAGCATATTTTTTCTCTGCTGCCCTGTACCATATGAGGCAAACGTGGGATGCTAGAATTAACTAAAGAGGCTTTGAAGGTTTCCCTTCAGTGTTGCTATTAAACAAGTGGGAGCTTAGAACTATTGTCATTAGATATTAATTGTAATAAAAGTACATTTGTGCTCCATACTACAGGAATCTGGGAAGGTTTGCTCTTAAAGATACATATGGAGTTTAAAGGCACGTTTGCATGATATGCAGAAAAGCTTGCCCTGAATCGCTGCTTGTTAGGGAACTTGAGCCTTTCTGTAGCCTCATTTGGAAAATCAAGAGAAATTAGCCCTGGAGGCTCCAGTGAGAGATGACCCAAGCATAAATGTAAAGGAACACTGGAAGGAGAATTTTCTTGGTAGGAGAATTGACGGATTGATTAGGGGAAGAGAAAAAACAGGAAAAAAAGAAAAATAGAAAATAATATTTAGAAGTAATAATATTCTGTGGCCTAAAAGGAGAAATCCTTCCTGCAAATCAATATGCTAATGAATTTGCAGAGGACACAGGAAAGAACATTGTGGGGTCTCTGCTCTGTGAGTTGGTACCAAGCATGAGAAAGAGAGCCAAAAGCATCAGTCTATGGTTAACCAGCAAGCATGCGGCTGGTGAGACTCTTCCTGACAGCTGTGATGAATGGAAAATCCTTTTCCTTGGGGACTAACCCCCCTGTGGACACTCAGTACTAAGCTCAGGGTCGCAGTCTTCTATTGAAGGTTGCTCACCTCCAACCTTGCCCTGCTGGCTATATTCGTCATTCTATTTCAAGCAGGAAAGGGACAAAGAAGTAAATGGTTTGTTCCTTTGGAACAAAAAAAAAAAAAAAAAAAAAAAAAAGAAAACACCAGCACAGCACTCTTTTATTTTTATCTTACTGTCACTTTTCAGAAGAGATGAACCAAAGGTCAGTGGGTTCGAAGAGATGGTGCTAGCGGAGTTCAGAGAAATGTTTTCCAGTGGGGATTTGTGAAATAGGCTTGGTCCCTTGTCAGTGATCCTCTGCCCATACCCGAGGCAAAGAGGCCAGCCAGCCACATGCAGCCTCAGCTGGATCAGCGAGCCTCATGGGGCCCCTGTAGATAGAAGTAGCTCTGCTTCCCCATGCAGGAGTTGGTTGGGTCAAGCATTTGCCCTGTAAATGGTGGGGGATGAGGTGTTGTTAGGTCCAAGAAAATGTCCCTGGGAATAAGTGAGCCCCATGGGCTCCAGGCAGCAGAGAGCAGAGGAGGCAGCTCTGGGTCATGACAGCTCCCCTTCCTGCTCCACACACAGTGAGGGGGACACTAGGGAGCAGAGCACAGCAGAGGTCCCTGCAGCCAGTAAGTTAGGATAGACCCGCAGCTCCTCTGCCTGTCCTGGTGGCTGCCTCTCCTGCCTTCTGGAGGCTCTGGGAGGGTGGAGTCCAGAATCTCTATCTCCGAGAGTGCCCAACACGTTGTTCAGAGTAGTAATTCATACAGAAGATGCCTCCTTTGTAGATGCTGAACTACAGAAGCACAGCGTTGTGTGTTCATCAGTTCTGTGTCTCTAAACATGATCTGTGGCACAAATGAAGCGTTTAATGAATATTTGTGGGATGAAAAAGGAGATGGGTGAATTGGCAGCCCATTTTAGGTTGCACAATACTTCTCCATCATTCATGATCAGAAATTCTTTCACATATCCAGAGTACATCAGTTAAGTTGAATGAAAGGAATAAAATGACCCAATCAAGATATACTAAGAAAAGGGTGAGTTAGACTCTAGTATCTTAGTGCTTTCTTACAGCTATGACTGCTGAACAATGGAGTCAGTTCTTTCCGATGAGCAGAGATTTTAGGGAATAGAAATGGGGGGCGGGGAATACAGCACTAGTAGCTCACATTAATGGTTGAATTCTGATCCTTTTATATATGACTCATCTGATGTATCCTATGCCTTAAAGGATCACCTCTAAAATCTCCAAATCCATCTTTCCTTACAGAGTAAAGGTGCTGTCATTGTAAACAAAATGATCCTGACCTATTCTAACTTTTAACATGTGAAGAGAGACCACAGGCAATGCTTCTTTTTAATTAGCTTTAATGGCAGTTCTGGAATTGGCTAGTATTCCAGATCAAAAATGGTTAAATAAAAAAACTCCACCCATCACCACGGACAGGTTATAGTTAGAGAAAAGGAAGCAGCATACAGAGCAAGAAAGTGACGTAAAGGTAGCCTAATGGATTAGAGCTTGTGAATGTCTTACTTAAACCTGGCTTTAAACAATTAGCTGATTGGTTGAGATTTAGCAACTTGTTAGAAGAGAAGGTCACAGTCTGTTTACGCATCAAGTTAGGTTATAGTTCACTGTGTAGAGAGAAACCCAAAAGCAAAACAGGAAGAATGGAGATGGATTTAGGGCAAATTTAACTTTCTTTGGGTGGAGACCAGTAAGAAATCAGGTACTTTTTAGGCTGAAATTCATGTTCTGCTAGCAGCCACAAAACCACTGGTTTTATTTCTGGTGCTGTCCTATGGGGTCAGTACTACCTTTGAATTCAAGCATGAGGCTTGAGATAGTCTCTGCACCCAAGGCAATGTTTACTTGGCCTCCTGTCTTTTGTACACAATTTGCGTTTTAATTTTTCCTTCACTATTAATATTTTCCCCCTGAACACATGTTCTTTGTTTCTTTATTGCACATAAAGAAATGTGGCACTTTGTTTTAGCATTTTCTTACTTTATTCTTGTAGTTCTCCTTCCCAGGAAAGATTTGGTTGCACAGAAATATTTTCTGTCACAATTGTCACTTGAGATCACTCTCCTGTAACCCCACCTTTCTTTTGAGGACTCAGCTTGAGATTTTTTCCTTCTCGCCTAATACCAGTTTGTTTGTCTCTGATGACTCCTATTATTTGCTTAACCTAGAGAAATATTTTTAGATCCATCTTGCTGGGGAGACGCTATACCAGATAAAAACATGCAATACCACATTCAAAAGTTACAGGTGAATAACTCTTCAAGTATGGGTGAAAATCAAGATTTTCTTGATTTTATGTCCTAAAAGTATAAACAGGAAGGGTATGTTACGATGCAGTGATTTTTATGTAAAACTAGACACGTTCTTAATAATTTTTCAACAATACTGAAAAGAGGAGATTTGGGCGTTTCCCTAGCTGTTGTCAGACCTTGCTTTCTTCATTAGTCATTTATCACCTCGATTTATAGAGTTTTTTTGTTTGTTTGTTTGCTTTGGAGTCCAATGATCAGAGCTACCAAAGAATTTCTTTTTGAGGACCCCAACTGGGCTTTTCTCTCCTAAAGGTAGTGAGTGTTCTAGGGGACAAGGTATCTAACATGAAAGTGTGTCCTCTTATTTGTGGAAACTGTGAAATTTGAAAAAAGAATTTTTTTTCCAAGTAACAATTTGTCATGACAGGGGCAAAGGCTCCCCGTCACGAGCAGAGGACTGGGGGGAGGGAAACCTTCCCAAAGATTGGCTGCGCTCTCTGTCCTTCATTTTTTTTAAAGCAAAAAGACCATTTTTTTTTAGTGCATAAATAACTATAATGGTGCCACTTTTGAGTCCTAGGTATGTCGCAGAGCACCTCTGTCGGACTGTTAGCCATCATTTCTCACCTTCTGAACCTTCAGACACTGCTTTTCTTTGTAATTGGTAGGACTGCCCTCATCAGGAGAAAATTCACACTGACAACATTCTACTTGTGACACAGACTTGTAGAAGAAGAGAATAATACAACTAATTAATACATAGCTCAAAGGCAGAACAATCTTTCAATCATCCTAGGCAGAAACAAATGCATCTTATATTTATCAATTAAGAAAAAGTAAAGGGCATAATCAAGTGCCCAAAAATAAAGAACTCAACTTAAACATTTTTAGACTGGGAACTACTGTTGTAGAACATGAGTTGCTAGTAATTCTAGTTTCTAGGGATAAAAACTCATGACCTGTGAGACTGCATGCCTTTTCTGAGGGAGCATACTGGGATGGGATACTTAGTTCAACAAATGAATGTCACTCAGGGCTGGGGATATAGCTCAGTGGAATAAGCGCCTGCCTAGCAAGCACAGTGGTCCTGAGTTCAATCCCCAGTACCGCCAAAAAAAAAAAACAAAAAACAAAAAACAAAAAAAGCCACAGCCTTAAAATAATAATAAAAACAGCATTAAAAAAAAAAAAAAAAAAACAAAAAACAAATGAATGTCACCCATGATTTTTGGAGAAAGCTTTGATGTTTTCACATGTGACCATCCAGATTCTGGTGTTTACTCATTTAAATGGAGTGTTTTTATGTGATCTATACTTAAAAGAGGCTTTTAATAGTTGCCTCCAGTTTATTTAGTGGGAACATGGATGATTTAGCAACTTGCCTGTTCTGGGAGGGGGGTCTCAAAATTAAATTGTGGTATTGTATCAGTCAGGGTTTTACTAGGGAAATAGGTATAACACAAGTTGTACAAATGTATAAGACATTGTAAGATCAGCTTACGATGGTCAGCCACAGAGTTGGATGAGGAAGAGTACAGAGCATGCCTGCACCATGGAGACCGAAGGTTTGAGTCCAAGGTCTGGAGCTCACTTCAGTGCCCATGCAAGCCTGTATCAAGAGGCAGATGGATCTATACCGGAAAGCTGAAGGGTCTACGCCAGAAGGCTGAAGGATCCACAGTGGAGGCCGAAACATTGAGCTGGAAGCCAAGAGACGATGGCCAAGCTGAAGGCAAAGACTGGAGCTTCCCCTGAGAAGAGAAGCAAGTTCATTCTTCCTTATTTCCCCTTTATATTGTCCAGCTGACGAGGTGCCCTAGGGTAGGTCCTCTATACCCTAGAGTATAGAATTACTGAGTTGATTTAGTTAAACTTCTAAACTTCTCAAGTTGCCACAATCAATCAACCATTACAAGTATTAAACTATCAAAAGCTATTCTTGATTTATAAGGATGAAATATACTGGGGATTTCTGAGAATATCTTTCTCAGCCTTTGTGTGAAAGCTTGAAGAAAATCAGTGAGGAATGTTTGATTCTGGGATCAATGCGTGATATTAGAACCAAAATGAAAAGGTGTTGATTCTGAAACACACAGTTTGTGCACTTGTATTTGCATTTGTAAACGCATATTTGTGCATATGTGTATGTGTGTATGTGTGCATGTATATTTAAAGGAGAGGGATTATGGGTCAAGTTGGAAAGTATCACATTCCCTGACAATATTAACCCTCCAAAATTCTGATGAACTAGGTTAGGTAATGTTAGTGTTCTTTAAAAACAGCTGGGAAGGGGCAACTTTCTCACTTTTATTGAACGGTTACACAGGATCAGAATTCACTTACATTTGGGGCCATATCTATAAACAGGTTTTATGACTGTGTACATGCAAGAATGAGAGCTTAAAAAATTGTAGATGACTTTGGCTCCAGAAGAAAACTGTGATGAGATCGAGTGACATGCTACTATCATCTGTGGACCTAAACCCTTGGCAGTTAAAGTGTCCTTTGCAAAACATTTTGGGTGTAATACAAATTATTCTTGTCTATTTTTTCTCTACTTACTTCATTTTTTTATTTTCCACTGCTGTAATTCAATCGGATCCATGGCTCTGTGCTTATTGCCTAAGGGAAGAGAAAAGGAGGTTAAATGTTCCGGAAGTTTAATACCTTAGGGAAGTTCAGAGGATTTGAGGCAAAGACAAAATGTGATGAAGAAACACTATCAGTTAGCTTTTCCTGTGTGACAAATTGCTCCAATGATTGACTAACACAAATATCATCTCTTGTTGCTCTAGTTCTGCTTATTTGAACCAGCCACAGTTGATTGTGGCTGGGCTAGCTCTAGGTCTATGATCAACTTATATGGCATTGCATGGCTCTTCTCCATGTGCAGTGATTTTTCTGAAAGGTGCAGGTAATGAGGAAACATGGCCCTGTGTCTCATCAAGCAAGCTGTCAGCTTCTTCACATGATAGGGTAGGGCATCTCCCTACTTCTACCGGGATATGTCAAAACTGGCACAATATCCTTCTGCCACATTCCACTATGGAATAAGGTCATAATGGCAGCCCAGATCTAAGAAGTGGAAATCCAGTTCTCACACTTGGTGGAGGAACTACGAAAACGCATTGCAAAATGGGTTGCCTACAGAAAGGGCAAGAGAATTGCAGCCATCTGCTCAGTTCACCACACATATCATAAAGGACTGGGATGCACTGAAATTGAATGTAGGACCAAACTCTCATTTGCAACTGTTCACATAAGGAAAGACTAATCCTACCAGTAGCATGTGATGATATAGTCCTTCAAAGAATGCTTCTGCAGTACTAGAGAATCTGCAAAAGTCCATGGGGCAGGGACAGACTCTCAGAAAACAGAAGCCCCTAGAAAATGGGTAACTGAAATGTGAGTTTAGGCAGGTGGGCCACAGGTAGTCTAAGGGAGTTCCCTAATTCCCAGACAGCCATGGAAAGCAGAGTCTGTGTCACTGAAACTGAGCAAAGGTATGTGGACCAGTGTGGAAACATTCAAGGAAGCTCTTAAACACCTTACCCAGAAGGGACAGAGACCTTTCCTGCCCTTGTTACCCCAATACTTCATCACCAAGAAAGGCATGCACCCAGCAGATATTTACAGATGTTTGAGACACAGAAAAAAAGATGTTTTGACCTAACATATTTTGTCCGGCGCCGCTCCCGACCCGCAGAAGACAGCACACAGACGATCAGATTCTGTAGCGTGTTTTCTTTATTGGACACAGCACAAGCCCCACAGGAGTCCACTCTCTGTGGCTCCTTCCGGGCTTCTTCTTCCTCCAGCTTCCCGTTACAGCAACTTATATAAGGG